>JAODAL010003166.1:0-179079 GCA_025379985.1 Phyllomedusa bahiana
CGATTCCGTTTTTTAAAAAATTTAAAATTTTAAGATGAGAAAGACCAGCCTCAGGAAAAGGGTGATAAAGCCGAGAACAATTTTGCAATCTGATAATAAACAAAAAGGAAAAATCCACAGCACTCTTTGGGTTTTTAAAGATAAAATTATTTTTCACCTCCAAAACAGAATGCCTTTTTTTTCTTCAGAAATCCAATTAATTAAGCCTATAGATAAAGTACAATATATGAACTTGATAAAAATTGGACTCAGAGTTTTGTGATGTGTTGTTTTTAAAAAAAAAAAAACCTTTAATTTTTTACATTCAAAAAGGGTTAATGCATCGCCAGCATTCCCTCCAACCGGTAGCGAGCGCAGTGTGCTCTTATTCTCCACTATACTACCTCTGCCTATACTGTCGTCTGTGACCACTATCAGACCTTTGGGGGAATTTCCTTGGTTTTCATGTCCTAGAAAATTTTTCCCTTAAACCTCACTCACCCCTTCGCATTTTTTTCCATTTGTGCCCTGTAAGACTAAGGTTTTTGTTTAAAACCGAAACATCACAACAACTCGGAGTCACAACTTTCCTTAAGTTCAATTTTGAAAACCACCATGGCTTGTTTTAAATTGAATTAAAGAAATGTGGACATTGTTATGGAATATGAAAAATACTTTTGAGAGCTGTGGACTTTCCTTTAAAATTTTTACGATTCAACTTATTTAAACATAGTAACAAATGGCCATGGAAATCGAAGGATTTCTCCAGGTACTTTTAGAGGCTCCCTGAGGGGCGAAAAAGTGTGTGAAATGGAAATTAGTTTAGGAATAAGGACCTGCTGCCGGGTGACAATCTTGAACAGGGGGTGTGAAAATGGCCGGACAAAAAAACAACGGGAAATGAAACAATAAGTAGTATCAGTTCCAATAGTGAAATCACTTTGAAGGTGCTAATTTAACGTTGAGAAAGATCCCTGCTTGGTGGTAAAGGGGCATAAAACGGGTTGGATGGTTAAATTTCACATACTTTTTTTTTCCCCCACCAGCAATATATATTACCTTCCCGCAACCTCATTAATAAAAGTCTTAAAGGGGTTGTCCGCTACAAGTTTGGGTTTTAAATTTAAAAAGTCTTTAAAAAAACAAGCGCTTTGCAATAATGTTTTTACAAATTTCCTCTGATTTTGAGTTATCCCTGGAAAAGGAAGGGGATCAGCTTCTCAAAACACAACAGCCACCGACCTGTTTTATTTTTATCTCACTGGCTGTCATGCTGGGGACTCCGCTTCCCCAAAGCAGGCAAACCAGAGCCCCTCCCGCCTAAGAGGCCCCTTTTATGCTTTGTAGGAAGGGGGGGGGAGGGCTTGGCTTTGTGTCTGGTTTTCTGTCTCCTGGATTTAAACCCCGTTTGGGGTGCTCCCCCTGCTCTATACACAGATTGAGGAGTGCAAAAAGGGGAGGGTGTCTGTGGTCAGTAAGATGGGACAGCAGGAATTTTGTTATATAATCATGATGTGCCTGTGAGTTTGACTATACTAAATAGAAAAGATCCCGGGGGCAGTGAACGGTATACCTCCCTCTTGCTGTATTAGTGACACACGTGAATCGTAAAACCTTTACATTGCCCCTGTGTCGTTCTGACAGGGTTTGTTTGTTGGCTTAGATGTCCAGGGGGTTTGTATGTAAGCAAGGGTATAGGAACCTTTAAACCCCCCTGCTCTGCTATTAGCATACACACTTCACAGACCTCTCCCCAAATCATAGACAGCCCCCCCAATGTTTCTCCTGACTTGTGGAGAGGGGGCAGCAAGAGTTTGGGCCAGCCCGCACAGGCACGATCCCGCAGTGAGCAGCAGACAGGCGGCAAAACACAGGTTAACTCGGCAAAACCCCTTCGCCCTTCCGCGCGTATAGAAGTTTCTGCAGTCAAGGGGGGAGAGCTTTCTGTGTGCTTTGGGGGGGAGGGAAGGGGGAGGGAAGAGGCAGACAAAAAGCACCCCCTGAATTCAAAAAAACCATGTGCCAAACACATGAGGTAGGCTGAAGCCTTAGTGGACAACCCTTTAAGGGTTTACCATCAAAATGATAACTTTTTAAAAAATTAGGGAAAAAGGTAAAGACTATGACAAAAACATTGCATTTTGTTTTTGCTTTCTTTGGATTTGAGCAATTTTATCTCCTCTCGGCTCAAAGTTTACCTAGGTTACAGCGCATCTCTCCGCCCTTATTGCTCCAGCAGCCCTTCCAAGGTGGGAAAATGTCGACGTCATTTCCCACATGTGTTTACCAAACAAGAGCATATTTATCTCTGAAATTGACAAACTTTAAACCTTTAGTGCTCTGCACCCTTCTGTCCTATTACTTAAAAGTTTCTTTTTTTAGCAAAAAGGACCACGGGGAATAGCAAGTGACTTTACTGTTTGTAGAACCGCCCACAATCCGAAAAGGAAGGGAAGCCAAAACGGGCTGTAAAGACCAGGCGCGTGAAACGCGGGAGAGCACCCTTTTAAAGCAGTCATCTGATACAGATCAAAAAATTCATATTTGCGGGCTCAAACCAACAGAATAGGAATAAGAACTTTGCAGCATTGTATGAATTACATGGGGCATAGTTTTGTTAAAATTTTAGCATATAGACACAAAAAAGATTTTTTTTTTTATTATTTCAGTATTTCAAATGTATAAAGAATTAAAAGATGGCCCAAATTTAGGGCCTTGATCCAGCATAATCGCTTTGGAAATTGTAATACCTGCGTAAAGTGAGATGGAAAAAAATTCCTTCACCTTGAATAGTATCTAATCTACAGATAATACTTTAACCAGGTTTTTTAATGGGAACTAAAAAAATAGAAAACATTTAAATCCCAAATTTTTTGGTCATGGGGCCCGAGCCCAGTAGTTTTTTTTTGGGACCTGGGCCCTGGGGCTGGGGATAACCCAAAAGCCCCCGCACATAAAAAGACTTATGTATTATAAATGGCATTTGAGATGGTACCCCTTTTCAGATTTTGGGACTGGAGCCCACAAATTTCAAATTTTCACAACTCGTGCAGGGGGGCAACATACAGAATTGAAAAAAATCCCTGTACAGGTTCATTTAAAATCTCTACAAAAAAAACGGTAACCCAGAACAGGAAAATTTCCCTTTAAAAAAAAAACTTTTTTAAAAATACTTAAAAAGGGGGGGTATCGCTTCTTTTGTTCGTGGTTTCATTGTGCCTCAGCTTCTCGCTCAAAAATTCAGGGGGGGTTTCCTTTTACCCCCACTGGGTTTTTCTTAAAAAAGAGGGGGAAAGACATCAACCCCCCTTTCCCCTGTTCATGGGGCCCTCCCGGGGTTTCCCCCCCCCCCTGAGTCCACATATCCCCCCTTTGGGTTTTCCCAACGTAGCTTATTTGGGAATAATTTTAAAATACCACAGCTTGCATTTAGTTTACGGGGGTCTTTTATGACCTCAGACACTGATCCCCCTCTCACAGCTGGAGGTGTTACAATTGAATCCATTCTTTTACGAACTCTTCCAGAGCAGCACCGATCTTTCCCCGCATTTTTACATGCAGGAAACATTAAGGCACGGGCACAATTTCTGCTGTTTTCTGATTGTAAAAGCCCCTGCAGTTTTTATTGTGTTTTTTTCGGCTGTCAGAGTGAAAAATTTCTTTCGGTTCCCTTTCTTTTAGTGGAGGGGGCAAACCTAAAGCTCCGTCAAGGTTGCATAATGCACCTGGCACAATTTTTCTGTTTACTGATTTTATAAGCAGGTTTTTCAGGGGTTTTTTGCTTGGGGTGTTGGGGATTGAAATTGTGCCGGGCCCCCTTTCTTTGGGGTGGAAGGGTGGAAATTGCGGGAACTCCCGTGAATACGGGCCGGGGCCAGACAAATGTAAATTAGAAGAGCCAACACCCAAATTTAAATGAAAGGGGAGGACCCAACTGGCACGGGGGGGAACTGTGTTTACAGAAACAGAAGAAAGGGACCGTGAAAAAAGGGGACATTTTCACATGACCCCAATTGCAAATTGTTTTTTTTCCCGTCCCTTATTCTGAAGAATTTAATGAAATGAAAACCCCCTTTAACCCTTTTGAAACATTTTGAAAAAATTTAAAAAATAAAAAAAAAATATAACATTGAGGCAAAAAAACCTTAAGGTTTCAAAAAGTCCATTATCCCCTAAAGGGCCTCAGGGCGGGACAAATCCCAAAAGGGTAATTGTCACTGAATTCGAATCTGTCAGGACACTGTCTTTTGTTGTTTCCTAAAAGGGGTTTAATTAAAAACTTAAAATTTTGCAAGGCCATAAAAAATGTAAATCTGGTCCCTAGATTGACAAAATTGCTCAGTTTTTCAGCCCTTCCCATGACTGTTATTGTGTAAAACAAGATGATGGTGTCAAACCTCCATAAAAAAGTTTTTTTACACCACAAAATTGGGGGTAAAAATATTTTTGGTTTTTTTTTCAAAACGAAGATTAAACACATTTTTGAAAACATCATGGAAAATACAAAAAAATAGTTCAGTCTAAAATTTGCTAATTGCCTTCACAGGGCCATATTTATTAAAGCAATCAATATCCCCCCAATGGTTAGAGCCATCTGAAGGCTTCGTATGTCTTAGATTTTCAGGGTGTCCCCCCTCATTTCACAAAATTTTCTTCATCTCACAATCTTCCCTTTCCCTTCAAGGTAAAATCCGTGAACCCAAATTAACCAAAAAAAAATTGGAATAGCCTCGTCTTCTTTTAACCACGTGAATCAAAAGGGTGGGTGTTTTATGGGCCCCATCAAACCCCAATTAACAAAGTCAAAAAATAAGGTACCTATTCCATATGTTCCAAAAATTCTAGTTACACAACAAAAAACTTATAGAATTTTACTGAAATTTGAAAAAAACATTGTATTCAGAGAAACACTCCAAAAATGCTTATTTAGAAGGGGGGGAAATGGAAATTTTAACGCTTTTAAAATTTTAAAAAATAAAAATGCTACTGTGAAAATTTTTTTGTTTTTTTCATAATTAAAATCTCTTTCCTTTACTAAAAACAAGGCTGTTTTTCCGTCCATTTTAGGGGTTATTTTGATAGTATAGCAGTAGAATAAATGAAGAAACATGTGAAAATTGGAATATTTCAGGTTTATTTACAAAGACATATTTTACAATTATACTTTAATATGTTATTGAGTATTTCTATCATTCGATACTTAAAAAGGGGTTTTCCCCCAATCTCTTTTTATACCCCTGCATCCCGCTCTTCAGCCTGTGTGCCCTAAGGGGATGTGGGATTTGTTTGAAATTTCAATCATGTTCATCACCAGGCCCTTTTTTTTTCTCTAGGAAAGAAAGTCTGTTTATGTATAGAATTTTTAAAATAGCTAACGTAGCCAGAGGGAACAATTTTTGCTTTTTCCCACAAGGGCCTTGGTTCAAATCCCCGAGAAACCCAAAACCCGTGGGAATTTTTTTTTCTCTTTATCAATGCACAGACCTCATTGAGGTTTCTTTTTTATATTTGCACAGTTTGACTTATTACTAACTAGTCCAAAGGACAGGAGTAGAATGACAGCACCTGGGGGTTGAACACTCAGTAGCTGCCTGAGAGGAGAGGTGATATCTGAGCATGTCAGACCAGGACTGAGTAGCTCACAGCCCTGGTCGTATCCCCTGGAGACGAGCTGTAAACAATGGATCACTAAAGGAGTAGGTAAAACAAAAACGGTGCAGAATTTTTAATAAATGATGAATGGTGAAAATGTTTATTATTTAATTTACAAACTTCCCACGTCAATTTTACTTTGTGGCAAAACCACTTTAAAGGAATTCACCTTGAAGTAATGTATCCACTATGCTTATTAAAATGTACAAAATGCTTGATATAAACAACAAATGTTAGATCAGAAATTGAACCCTTCTAGTATCTTGTATGCACAATATTATCATGTGAACCAGAAGTTTGAAACAAAAAAACAGAAAGCGTTTTCTGGGCCCAAACATTAAAGGTTATAGGCTCATTACCAACCATCATAGCCTTGATACATTGGTTTTGGTTTAAAAAGGACATGTCATCTCCTCCAAACATTAACAATGAAAGCATACATATATTGATTATGTCCACAATTAATTTTTCTCTCTACTGGTCTAACAGTTCCCCTATAAATGGCACTGTACATATGATGCCCAACATGTTAATAATTTAATAACTTGGCAGTCTTCATCGACTAGTGTCAAAGGGGCACAGTGCTCAGCCCCAGTCAATGTATTCATTATAGACTGCTCAAAGTATTACCACTCATTGTGGGATAATGTAAGGCCAAGAGAAAAAAATAATCTGCCATCAGGGGACCACAATCACAAGAGTCTGCTATAATTTTTACTTTTTGGGGGAAGATCCACGCTGAGAAGTTAAATTGGATGAACATTTATTACTAGAAAATAAAATTATGGCTGCTTTTTCCAGAAACAACATCACAACTTTTCAAAGGTTGTGCATGGGGCTGCATCTTAGCCCAATTTACTGCAACGGAGCAGAGCTGCAAAACCAAATACCATTCTAGGACAGGTGTGGCGCTGTCTCTGGAAAAAGAGCCAAGTTTTTCTAATGGTGGAAACCTCTTTGAAGAGTTTTGTAACTGATTTCAGAGCCACTGTCCCCTTAGGTCATGATCTCTCCACCACTGCCAGAATGATCAAATGGTCTGTCAGCTCATATATCTAAAACATGCAAAAACACCAAACATCTGCAGATTCCAATTTAAAATTATAATAGAATGTTTAATTATGATTTCTAGAGGCTTAGGAAATGCTGGACAAATTATGGGAAGACCAAGCACACCGGTAAAGACAATTAAGCTCTTATGTATTGTGGGGGAAAAGAACAACCTGCAACAAGGTAAATGGTGCCAATTACAAAAATCATAAGAAGCCTGAAGACCCAAACAGAAGACAAGACAAACTAAAGAAAAATTATTAATCTGGTCATCAGGAGTTGGAGGAATTTACAGGGATTTTTTACCAAATATATTGCGGTTTAGATTTTGCTTTGTTCAGGAGATAAAGAAGATTTTATCTACTACTCTCTCTAATCAGATTGCTCCACAAGCTGTTGTCTGACCATGGTGAAGCTCTGCCTGCTAAGTCTTATCTCTAGCACCCAAGCTTGTTGACCTAAGTTAATGACAGGTTGAAACCCTTAGAGTGCGTTCATACGGCAATGGACAAACACCGGCCTTTTGTGCCGTGCACATGGCTGCGGGGGAGGGGAGGGCGGCTTTTCTCCGCGATGAGCGAAGTAAAGCCCTCCCCCTTCACATTCACTTGCACATATTCCGTCTGAAAACCGGACAGAAGAATGTGCATGCAGAATGCTTTGTGGGCGGAAAAACCGCCGGGCGGAAAACCCGTGCAGTGGGGACTGCTGCATGGGTTTTCCATAGAATCCTGTTGTGCTCATTTTCGGACGTTTTTTTAGGCGGTATGCAAAACCGCAAACCGCCTGAAAAACTGTCCGAAAACCCGTGCCGTGGGGACATGCCCTTAGAGCTCGGTAGCTTTGTGCACTACAGATTATAAACTTTTTGTACTCATATCACTCTAACAGGAATAGCAGAGCTGATAAGCCAATCACTGCTATAGAACCATCCACAGCCTAACCAGGAAGCGCAAGTCTGAAGCTGGCTGTGGCTCTGTGAAACAACATGGTAAGACAACCCTTTTAGTAACAACACATAGCCTTAATAACAGTACCAGAAATCTATCACATCTTCTCTTTAGTTAAACCAGATTATTGAGTTTATCTTGCTGTGTCCAATATTGATCCATCTATGATAGGAAGTTTTTGTGGTCAGAAATTAACAAGTACATGAACATCCACATTCCATACTGATGTGGAGATTTTGAAGTCTACTTTTCATAAGCATTTAAAAGGACCTTCCACTACCAACAAATCTTCTGATATAGATATATATATAGAATGAGCATTGAAATGTTAACATCACTATGGAATCACAAACTTGGAACATACATTTGGTAGCCCTCTTGATTGCCTTTGATGCTTTAGATTTCTACAACTCTCTCATACCCATTGAAGTTGATGTCATGATGTTGACATTGAGATCTCTGAACAGAATAAAACTGATCAACACTTTTCCTGTTCTTTTGACCTCTTCATTCCTAACTTGGTTAAGGGCCCCAAAGTTCATACACTTCCACCAATAGTACCTGGACATGCAAGACCCATACAAAT
This sequence comes from Phyllomedusa bahiana, assembly GCA_025379985.1. NCBI lineage: Eukaryota > Metazoa > Chordata > Amphibia > Anura > Hylidae > Phyllomedusa > Phyllomedusa bahiana. The sequence goes on from JAODAL010003166.1 coordinate 8,218, forward strand.
ATACAAGACTGCAAAATATCTGGGTAAAGTTCATGCCGATTTCATCATTTGTTATTGTTGCAGAAGTACAATTTCCCTAATGATGCCCTTGACAAGTGCTATGTAAAAGCCTTTGCAGTGTATTATTCGGAACTATGCAGTTCCAAGAATGTCCCATGATCAGAAAAGTGTGACAACTCAAGGTCAATGAGTACTTTACTAAAGTCACTATACTGATGCCTCTACCCTGTGTCAGTCACTGCACTGGTTGCCCATTCAGTACAGGATACAACATAAACTCACTCTCACGCATAAGGCTCTCCACAGTGCCGCACCCCCCCCTACATCTTCTCCCTCATCTCTGTCTACCACCCTATCCAGTCTTCATGCTCTGCTGTTGATATCAGATTACAATCAGGGGCGTAACTACCGGGGTAGCAGGGGTAGCAGTTGCTACGTGGCCCCTGCGCTTAGGGGGGCCCCGGGGCAGCTGCTACTGCGTCCGCTACCCCGGTAATGCCGCTCCTGGACCCCCGGCAGTGAACTTAACATTTTCACTGGGGCGGGCGGGGAGCTGCGGGGCCAGCGCTTACTCCCATCTGAACCCCCGGGCTCCCCGGCCCGAGCGTTCAGAGGCAGCGCTGCTCGGTATATGCAGGACGGAGCGCCGATCGCTCCGCTCTGTTACTTCCCCTGCCGGCCCTCTGTGGTCAAGTGGGGGCGCGCGGACGTCACATCACCGGCCCGCCCGCGCTGAGGCAGAGGGCGCAGGAGATCACAGACGGGCGAGCGGCGCATAGGGGGAGCGTGGGGCCGAGGTGAGTAAGTTGTTTCTTATTTTATCTACCCCCTATGCCTTTCCTATAGGCCCCCCCCCTATGCCTGCTATAGCCCCCAAATGTCAGCCAAAAGCCCCCCATATGCCTCCCTATAGCCCCCCCATATGCCTGCCTATAGCCCCCATTGCCTACCTATACCCCCATATGCCCCGCCTTATAGGCCCCCCATATGCCTGCCTATAGCCACCCAAATGCCTACCAAAAACCTCCCCCATCTGCCTGCCTTTAGCCCCCAATATTCCCGCCTATAGCCCCCATAATGCCTGCCATAAGCCCCCATATACCTGCCTGCCTATACAGCCCCCATATGCCTGCCTGCCTATACAGCCCCCCATATGCCTGCCTGCCTATACAGCCCCTATATTTCCTGCCTGCCTAAACAGCCCCCTATAAGCCTGCCTGCCTAAACAGCCCCCTATATGCCTGCCTGCCTGCCTATACAGCCCCCTATATGCCTGCCTGCCTGCCTATACACCCCCTATCTGCCTGCCTGCCTGCCTGCCTATACAGCCCCCTATCTGCCTGCCGCCTGCCTATACAGCCCCCACAAATGCCCTGCCCCTGCCTATACAGCCCCCATATGCCTGCCTGTACAGGCCCCCATATAACCATATGCCTCCGTATCCCCCCACAAGCCTTCCTGTATAACCCCACAAGCCTACCGTCTCTTATAGGGGGCCCCTTTAGCTTACCTAAACCTACCTATATGGCCCCTATAGCCACCTAGACCCTTGTCTCACTGTATGGCTCCCTATAAGCTTACCCTAAAACCCTGCTGCCTATATGGGCACTCTATGGCTACCTAAACCTTGCCTATTTGGGGCCCCATATATCCTACTGAAGCCCTGCCAGCCTAAATGTACCCCAATATAGCCAGGGGGGCAGGTCAGGAAAAGTGTCAGGATTCTAAGATATTTGTGTCTACATCTGCAGGGACAAGTTGTCGGGAGATGTCACAAGATGCGGACTGGACCCGATGCAGAACAAAAAAAGTCAACGACCTGTCAGAGAAAACTCACCTGTGAGTCCCAAGATAACAGCACTGTAATCACTTATATGTCCCTGCACAGGGCTGATGTTAGTACACTGCTGTCCTACCACTATAGGTCACTGTATGGTGGTTATAAACAGTCTTGAAGCTGTGTACACGCTGTCTACACTATATGGTCACTGTGATGGAGGTAATATACAGTCTGCACGCAAGCCTGGTGTACATTGGTGTCTACCCATTATATGTCAACCTGTAATGGGGCTAATAATACAGTCTGCAGAGCCTGTGTAAACGGTTTACAACCACTATATGGTCCACTGATGGAGGTAATATACAGTCTGCAGAGCCTTGTACACTGGTGTCTACCACTATAAGGTCACTGTATGGTGTTATATACAGTACTGCATAGCCTGTTTACACTGGTGTCTACCACTATATGGTCACTGTATGGTGTGTTAAATACAGTCAGAGAGCCTGAGTACTACTAGTATATACCACTTTATGGTCACTATATTATTAATATATTATTATTATAGACAGTAATTGGTCTTTGTGTACTGATTCATAATATGCTAGGTTATTATTCAGTCACATGTGGTGGTAATTTGTGTCGTTTTCTGGTGGTATAATCAGGTCCTTATGTAATTAGCGATATAATTAATGCTGGTCATAGTATATGGGATTTGTTTTGGTAGTCAGTATGATGGAAATGGTATGGTGAGTATTTGCCCCTTGTATTATACTACATATCTAACAGCATGTCCTGGTACAATGGTCGTTCGGTCAGGGAGGGGAGGGGGGGGGCATCCAAAAGTTTGCTATGGGGCCCTGGCTTCTCTAGTTACGCCCCTGATTACAATCATCAATAATCTGAACCTCCCTTGGCCGTCTTCAAGATTTCGCATGTGCTGCACTGGTTCTCTGGAATATGCTACCACGGGCGATCAGGCACATGCATAACCCTCACAGTTTTAAGAGGGCCCTGAGAATACATCTTCTCACTCTGGCCAAGATCCCTAATGGCTAACCCCCTCACTCTCTAGCACACACATTTCTGTCACTCCCTACACTTTGGCACTTATCTGTATATAGATGTACTGTCAGGGTGGCAGGTTCATCAAATTTTTATGTAAACCACCCCATAGTTATGTAACATGGCTGGACCATTGTAAACCTAGCGCTTCACACCCTTTGCCTCACTCTACACCCTAATAGATTGTAAGCTCTTGCGAGCAGGGCCCTCACACCTTGTGTCTCATCTGTAAATAGCTTTTCACTGTTTAATGTCTGTCTTTTTTTCTGTACTTATACCCTCCATATTGTAAAGTGCTGCAGAATATGTTGGCGCTCTATAAATAATGATTATTATTATTACCACTATGAGGACTCACAAAATCCATTCCGAAATTATAGTGAATACGGTTGGTCTGAGTGATATATGAAAATTCCAGCACATGGGTATATATTAGCAGCTGTAGGTGTTGTTCTTCAAAAACAGTACCTGGAAAAGTAGAACATGCGGAATACTCTCACCCAAGCTAGTTGCACACACTGAAAAAACTAAGGCAGAGGTGCTCAAAAAGGAAAGATGGGCGTCACCCATACCTTTCACCTAGGATTATCATGTGTATATATACACACACCAATAACCGTTACTTTAATATCACCTATTATTTTTACAAAGTCCTGCCAAATCATTCTCGGACCCTTTAAGGCATGGACTTCATAAGTCCTCTAAAGGTGTCCTGTTGTATCTGGCACCAAGATTTTAGCAAAGGAATTAAAGTTCTTACAGATGCAGCAGACTTCAACTTGACATTTAACATGTTACAGACCAGGATACAGCAAACTTGACAGTTTCATAGGGACAAGCTGTGTTACGTGTTTAAGATTGTGCTTGCTCAATGTTTTGCAGCCGGACCACCGGACGGAAACCTGAGTGCAATTGATCTCTGCACGGGTTTTCCATAGCACACAATTGTGCTCATTTTTGGCCGGTTTTTCAGGCGGTCTGAAAAACCGCAAATCGGCTGAAAAACCGTCCGAAAATCCTTGCCGTGGGGACATGCCCATAATCTGTGACATTTCTCAAACTATTCTTGACCAAAGCCTGCAGTGTTGTGGGGGCATTATCCTGAGGAAAGGTCACTGTAATTAGAGAATTCTACTCCCATACAGGTCTATACCTGGTCTGAAAATGTTTAAGTAGGGGATACTTATCGAATTAACATCCACATGAATTCTAGTACACAAGCGTTATCAGCAGATCATATGGTGTTCACCTGCCAACCTTCTTCTCATAGCGCATCCTAGTGCAATCTCTTACCCATATAAGTGACACACAGACATTGTCCACATGATGTAGCAGAAAATGTTATTTATCAGACTGGCTTTTTCTTTTGCTCAAGAGCCCAGGTCTGATACTTTAGTGCCCATCATAGAAACTTTCAGTGGTGGACAAGGGTCACCATAAACACTCTTGGTCTGTGTGGGTTCTAGTGTCTGTCATTGACTGCATTAAATTTCTCAGAAATCTATGCAACAGTAGCTATTCTGTGGCCTTTGACCAGATAGGCTAGCTTTCACTGCCCATGTGGCACTAACAATCCTTAGGTGCCCATTCTCCCCTTGACAGTAGTCAATGTCATGGAAAAAATATCTTTACCTGTCAGTGGTTTAAATTTTATAGCTTATTGGTATATTTTACACATACACAAATATGCTGTGTATAATCTACATACAGTGGGGAAAATAAGTATTTGATACAATTGATAAGAACATCACAGCAAGTTTCCGCACCGGGGTGGGGTTGTGTGGTGGGGTGGGGGTGGGTTGGGGGGGGATTCAGCGTGGAAAGAATAGAGAGGTCTGTAATTTTTATTGTAGGTACACTTCAACTGTGAGACAGAATTAAAAAAAAAAATATGTAGAAAATCACATTGTATGATTTTTAAAATAATTAATTTGCATTTTATTGCATAAAATAGGCTTGGATACAAAGGAAGCCAGAACTTAATATTTGGTACAGAAACCTTTGTTTGCAATTTCAGAGGTCAGACGTTTTCTGTAGTTCTTTAAGTTCGCAAACACTGCAGCAAGGATTTTGTGCCACTCCTCCATACAGATCTTCTCCAGATTTTTCAGGTTTCGGGGCTCTCGCTGGGCTACATTGAGTTCCAGCTCCCTCCAAAGATTTTTGAGGGGGTTTCAAGCTGAACGGGCTAGGCCACTCTAGGACCTCGAAATGCTTCTTAGGGACTACTTTTTAGTTGCCCGGGCGTGTGCGGTCATTGTCCGGTAAAGCCCCACCCACACCATCTTCAATCCTACTGAAAAAAAGGTTTTTGCCAAAATCTTGCAATACAGGGCCCCCATCCATTTTTCCCTTCAATATGGAAAAAGAATCCCCAAATTTAATTTTTTCCCCCCCCCTGCTCAAGGTTTGGGACGGTGATCGTACCTCATCCGTCTTCCTCCAAACACAGTGATGAGTTGACCCAAAAAATTTTCAATTTGGTTCCTTCAGGAATTTACCGGGCCTCCCATGTATTCTGGACTGTTTTCTGCCTTTCCCAAAAACACCTTACCCAGAGGTGAGGTCTTGCGGGACCCCAAAACCCGGGGAAGATTAAAGTCATCTTGTGTTGCTTTCATTTCTAAAAATTATCCAAATATTTGTTGCCTTCCACCAAGTCCTGCCAAAGCCTTAGCCCACCCTAGCTTTGTGCAGGTCAAAATTGTGTCCCTGGGGCCTTAAAACAGCTCTTTTGGGCTTTGGGCCCTGGGGGAAGGGTTTTGGGGTGTGATTGATTGTTGGACAGGTGTCTTTAACAAATAACAAAATCAAAAGGTGCAATTTATACAGGTAAGAGTGCAAGTAGGGGGGCTTCTTAATAAAAGACTAACAGGTCGTGAGAGCCCGAATTCCTCTGGTTGGAAGGTGATCAAAGACTTACTTCATGCAATACTGCAAATTAATTATTTAAAAAACATACAAAGGATTTTTTGGATTTTTTTTTTAGATTCTGTCTCTCACAGGTAAATTGTGCCTACGATAAAAATTACAGACCTCTCCATACTTTGTAGGTGGGAAAACTTGCAAAATTGGCAGTGTAGCAAATACTTATTTTCCCCACTGTACAGATAAACAGTGTATAATATAAATACAAATACATACTATGCATAATATACACAGATATACAGTGTATAATATACATACTGTGTATACATAAACACACATATACATACTATGTAATACACACACACAAACATTCTGTATCATCTAATATATATATATATATATATATATATATATATACACACACAAACATATCCATATTCTGTATCATCTAAATACATATATAGATAGTGTATCATATACATATATAGACACTTACTATGCATAATATACATACAAATATATACATATTCTGTATCATCCGCATACATATATACATACACAGTGTATAATACATATACACAAACATATACCTATTCTATATTATCTAAATACACATATACATACTGTGTATTATATACATGCAAACATTCTGTATAATTCAAATAAATATATACACATACTGTGTATAATATCCGTACATATACACACTTTGTATAACATTCATACATATATACACACACATAGATACTGTGTATAATATTCATGGATATGCACACATATACATACTGTATATAATATACAGGCAACTACACATACTGTGTATAATATACATACACATTGTATATAATATACAGACAAATACACATATACATACCATGTATGTTGTACATACAGCATATCATATACATGCACACAAACATACATACTGTGTATAATATACATACATATACAGTAGACACTATAAATAAATTTATGGTGCTCTAATTTTTTAATAATTGTGAAAAAATGTAATATAATATAAAAATGTTTATAATAATAAAAAATTTGACCATAGTTCAGTTAATGAATGCAGAACGGCAGCTTTTTCCTGATACAAGCATTGATGTAACATTGGGAGACAATGCAGAGAATATAATGAATATGTAATAAAAAGCTGTGGCGTTGGATTCTCTGTATTTAATGACCATTGAGTGCTGTTGTCTGCTAACCTCCAGCTCACAATGAAAAGATGTCCCATTGAACAGATTGGTTAATACTCTGAGGCAACAGATGTCTACTGGAGCTGCAGGAGATCTTCAACTGGTGGTCTGCCCATCTCCTGAAAACTTTCAATAGCCTAATGCATATGTTGGAATAATAGGGGCATGTGGCACGAGTGCTGCCTTTATGTTAACCCTTCATGCACCTGCCTCTTCAGCACTCATCTACAAAGAGTTTGGCGTGCTCCCTGTCACAAATCATAGGCCACTGCTGAAAGAGGGTCCCTTCATTGGACATTATGTACAAGCAGAACTCCTACCACCTCCTCTAAACATACAGATGTAGCAGAGCTGAAGTGGTCATGCAACTATGTTCTACCTGCAGTTCTGTACATTCACAGATTTTAACTATTGGTTCTGCCAAATGACAAACTACCATGATTTATCTACAAACATTGTATCAGGTTATTGATCAGCCACTGCCTATTCTAAGTGCATTGCCTTAATGGTATGTGGCCGGAAAACTCTAATAATAGCAGAGCTATGATGGCAGTGTGTTTGTAAATGTATAATAATAACAACAACATGATACAATATTACATCAATGGCAATTTCTTTTAGATGAAAGTCATATACCATAGGCCTTGTCCACAGAGCTTGCAATCTGGTATAGCATGGCATCTCCTAGCTGTGAGATTCATCCTCAAAATCACATCATGGCATTTCCACTATGTTTCCACCATACCCAGTGCAGATGGTATCTTTATAGTGCCCCGCTACACCAATGTAAACACTGCAGTTTACTTCTCACTGGTGTTTTTGTATACAAATGCAATTGTTAAAATTCTTCTTTCAGCTGTTCCCAGCTAAGAAACCACTGCGGAGCCATCAGCTTCAGCACCTGCTCTGAGATCCATGTCCTCCCTGTATAGGGAACATTCAGCATCACATCAATAGCACCAATCAGTGCAATAAACACAACAGTAAGTGCCCCACTGTACCCAAGGGCTGCAAGCAAAAGGATGGCAATACATGCAGTATCCTGGGCATTTTAGCCCTCTGCCCTGTTCATACACAATGATAGCGGTAAATTTACTCTTAGTCCTATACATTTTCTGACTATGTTAGGTTTAGACCAAACCCAGATGCAGCAGAGGTGAAGTTGTGCTTTAACTCTTTGCTGCTGCATTGTTGGCGCATCAAAATAAAGCAGAAGGTTTACCTGCAGCCCTATGGAAACCATACATTACATATCATGAGGAGTTGGGCCAAATGTCAAACTCGCCACTGCTACATCCAAATGAAGACAATCCGGAAATCCAGCATTTGCACTAATCCGCCCTGTACTCACTTTAGCCGGTGAACACACAGACATTGGTTTCCAGAGCAGTTTTAGCAGCAAAGTCCTTAACACAGTGTCAGCTCCAGGATCCCAGGCTGGCAGGGTGAACAATGAAGAAGGGGACAGATGGGAGAGCAGTGTATCTGCTGAACCCTTTACTGAGTAGACAAGCAGCCAATGGCTGAACAGCAGGCGCACAATGACTGGGCCAGGCAGATGCAAAGCAAAACCTCCATAGCTCTGTGTCAGGTTTGGAGGCTTCTAAGTTGATTCCATTCCCAGGGTCTGCCCCCGGGCAGCATGTGCATTAACGAGGGGCGTGCTGCAACAATGGCCCATACAAAGGAGGCAGCAAGGCAGCTGCTCTCTGAGAGTTGGAGTCATTAGCAAACAAGCTGCCAACAAAAAGCACCTGGCTCTGGACAGGCCTCACGTTCCCGCATTGTTCCCAAATTCACGAAACAAAAAAGGAAATTATTTGGTGGCAAAAGTTTTGCATTTGTAGGGGTTGGACGGACAACAGACACAACTAAGGGCAATATTCATAGAGAGGCTGCGCTAGTTATATCCTATTCTAAAGCACTAGTAGTAGTTTGCTGGGTATGAGGCCACCTCTAGGAGCAGGGAGCTAGAGGATAGTGAGATGATGGGTGCTAATATCCAAAAAGGAAGAAGCAGCATCAATTGGGCTCTGACAAAATGGAAAAAACTTTGGACGACATGTCAGTAAAGAGGCGCCAGTATTAGGTTTTGTTCACATGATGTATTAGGGCGCGTACTGTACGTGCCACAATACACCGTGTGTTTGAGGAGTACGCGCTGTTCAGCACATACTCCTAAAGCGCGAGGGGGGCGGCCAGGGGGCCCTACTCACATCTATTATCAGCAGCATGTAATTCATAGTTCTCTATAAGAGCTATGAATTACTGAAATTGCGGTTTGCATTTTGCCACATATAAAGCGCAAATACGTGGCAAAATGCGTGCTGCAATTACGCCGTGTGAACATATCGTTAAGGCTCATTAAATGAGTGTATAGTGCGCATGAATGTATGAACCTGTCATAAATCTGGCGTGTAGTATACCTTGCATAGCATAGCATTTCTTAGGTGCATAACTTAGGGGCATTGCTAGCTTATTTTAGGCACATAAATTAGGCACATTCGAATGTGTTGTACCTGGTGCAAATTGCGCCTAGTTTTGGTGTACGACTGTTCATACATATATGGAATAGGGCTACAAAAAATCATTCCTTTGTGTCCCCAAAAATACAAATTAACATGATTTGGCGAAGCATCACTTTTTTTTAAATATTCTGTTGAGATCCTTGAATTTATATTCCTAGTGTCATGGATAGCAATGGGGACTTTGTATCGATTTGTCGTGCGATATATACAAAGAACAGTGATTCCTCAAGTTACCACAGCTTCCGAATACAATGTTTCCAACATACAAAGGTCTGTTCTGGGACATTGTATCTTGGAATTATGCGCCCAACACAATGTCACACTAGAAACAATATATGGTTATGCACATCAAAAAAAACATTTTTGAAAAAAAATGAACATAGGTGCAGCACTGGTGCGGCTGCAGTATACATACATATTCCAATAACAGTGGCACACTATAAACTGGAGCACTATCAAAGGGGACATAGGAATTTTGAAAAAAGCATTTCTGCTATCTAGGATACATGACAAATTTTTGGAGGTTCTCAGTTCACATTTTTGATCAAAACTGCTTAAGCCACCTCCGAACTTCAACGGGACCTCAAGGCAGGAGGTCCTACACTATTGTTACACTATTATTACCTCTCATGGACTCTGTTCAGACTTCCATATCTCAGGGAGTGAGTGAATCAGTGCAGTGTGTTCAAAAGTCGGTGTCTTCACTCCCTCAGATATGGAAGTATGAACAGAGTCCATGAGAGGTAATAATAGTGTAACAATAGTGTAGGACCTCCTGTTCAGGCTGTGAGCGGTTCTACAATAGTGCAATTCAATATACTTCTGGACAAACAACACATTTCTCAAAATGTAAATTTTCCGCTATTTTAGCTTTTATTGATCCAAACTTATATGGTAAAAATTCCACATATAAATATTTTTCCTTAACAGTGAAAAATATTTATATGTGGAATTGTTACCATATGAAGTTTGGATTAATAAATGCTAAAATAGCGGAGAATGTACATGTTGAGAAAGCTGTTGTTTGTCCAGTAGTATATTGAATTGCATGAAGTGAAGGGTTGGACACCCTGTCTGGACTATTGGATACGGTGAATAGATACGCTGGATATTTATTGTGATGGTTCTACAATAGTGACAGACATTTCAGCTCTGCTATTCCTAGCTGAGTCTGTTACAAGGACATTGGGTCTGGAGGGGTTTTAACAGCAGAGAACAAGGCTACAGAGCTCTAAAGGGTTAATGTTTGTCAGCTAGAAAGATAACCAAGCTCCTGTGCTGCTTATAAGACAAAGCAGGAAGTGACGTCACCATCTCAGCCACCAGGGCTGGTGGAGGTGTTTGGTAACTGGAAAAACTTGTGTACACAAGCAGGAGATAAGAACTGCTCTAGTTCTGGAAGGAAACAAAATCAGAACAGCAATGTATTTGTTCACAGTGTTTATTTACCTTTGCCTACATGTTTAAAGCTAATCAAAGTGATGAGTATAACCCTTAATATTTGAGGGTCCCCAAAAGCGTAGCAGAAGACAACTTCCTTTGGAACTGACTTGAGAACCAATCACCAGATATTCTGTTACAGCCTGCATGTGCAAATATTACTATTAAAGTAATAGTCATAGGGTGGGGCCTCAGAATAATTTCCTCTGATGGCACCATCAAGTAATTTTCTATAGTGGGTCCAAGGAACTTCAGTCTGACACTGAGAGTGGATATCAGTAGAAGTGTTTGTCTACCAACAAGCATGTGGCTATCACCTGCAGAGAGACAGTTGAGAAGCCACAGGAGCTCATGATGCAGGAGTCGGAAAGAGTGAGTAAGCATTTGGTGTACTTGGTGCACAGTAACTAATGCGGTGCAATACTGCAAACATTTGCACCAAAAATGCCCAAAAAAAGTTCAAAAACCCAAAAAACAAAGGTTCCCTGTGAAAACACCTTAAGGCTTTCTTCACTATGTAACAGATAGGATTAATTTGGGTCACCATTGACTCCTCTAATCAATTCACAGCCACAAATTGGTATCAGATGATGCATGCTGCGTTTCTATTTTTATGACCAAAAGTATAGATAAATCGGCTCACCCGTCTGTGGTTAAAGTCCAGTTCTCAGGAGCACGGCCAGGTGGAGTCCACACCCAAAGCAGATAATCACAAATAGAATATAGCCAGCTTCCTCCGAGCAACTAGGCCAAACTTGAATACAACTTCCATTCTTTATTTCAAACTTATGTAAAAAAAACACACAGAAAATAATGCCATGTTCAATGCATGAGTAGCACTAATAGATATGACATGGGCCACTTAAGACTGACGCGTTTTGGAAACTTATCCTTCATCGTGGTCTCCAGATAAGTTTCCGAAACGCATCGGTCTTAAGTGGTCCATGTCATATCTATTAGTGCTATTCATGCATTGAACATGGCATTATTTTCTGTGTGTTTTTTTACATAAGTTTGAAATAAAGAATGGAAGTTGTATTCAAGTTTGGCCTAGTTGCTCGGAGGAAGCTGGCTACATTCTATTTGTGATTATCTATTTTTATGACGTCACACTTTGCATGTGTCTAGACAGAAAAACGTTCATGTGAATTAAACCATTTACTTTCATAGGTCCAGTGTACAGACAGAATTACATTCATTGTAGACTAGGACACCGCACGAACATTAAAAACGGTTATATGAATTTGCATGAAGAGTTAAAAAGAGTTAAAAGTGTGCCGCCTCGACTGTTTGCATGACCCCAAAAAGGTCATTAAACAAAAAATAAATGAAAAAGCAAAACAAATCTTTCTAGAATGGTTTGAATAAAAAAAACTGTCAGAATTGTATTGTTTTTTGCAAATTGCAATATTTTCCTATTGAAGTAACTTCTTTGCCTCCCTTAAAGGGATTTTATAATCATGAGCTTTCGCAGACCTAAGCTGTTTCTATCTGTTACAGCTTGAAATCTAGGGGCAAGTCTCTCGTCCCAGTGGGCGTATCTCTCCTCCCAGCAGGCATGTCTCCCCTCACTGAAGAGTTGTGACATCATCATTGTGTGTGAGCAGTGGAAGGGAGAGGATGTCACAGCTCTGAAGACCTCCTGCAATGGTTCTCTGTCTGCAGAGCTCTCAGCTCCAGGCTTCACAGGGTCCTTGTAACCAAAACACCTGCATTGGTGTAAACAGTTATACATACAGCCTGAACTGATGAAACAAATGTGAGAAACACATGCTGCCCTCCCTCCCCCTTCTGTTATAAGGCAGGAGGTAGAGCAGACTGTATAAGGCTGTTATATGGGGGGGTGTAGTGTATACGGCTGTGTTATATAAGGAGAGAGCGAATCTAGCAGCTAGAGACTCAGTAATTGCCAAGATCCTTTACAGACAGAACTATCACTGGGAGAATGGGCATAGAGATAAGCTGAGACAGCCTTTATTATACAGACATAGTTTTCACAGGCAGCTTGTTTCACTTTCATTTTTGACAGCAGAGGGGTGTAAGTACAGAGTGCAGGCAGCCAATCTCAGCACAGGGGGTGTGTCCCATCCAGAGGGCATGTCTGAACAGGAAGAATGAAATATCAGTCAGTCAATCACAGAAAAGGGGGCGTGTCCCGTCCAGCTGCTGCAGAAATGGCTATAGATGCACAGTTTAGCTTATATCTACTATACTAAGTTATTTAGGTAATGCAGACCAATTGCAAAAGTGCTTATTTTTACTGTCCCCATCATTAGAGATATGTTTTTTGTAGTGAGAAAGCCAATTTAAGGTGTTTTCACGCAGAGCGCTTTTTGGTGCCTTTTTTGGGCAGAAATGTACAGCATTAATTGTTGTGCCTTTCTGCGCAAGAAATGCTTCCAAAAAAACACCAAAAAATGCATCAAAAACACACCAAAAACACTTACACATCACCTAACGAAGCCTGTGCAGCACCAAATAGTGTCCATAAAGCTCTGCTGTATACATTGGACCCAAGGGTATGTTCACATGCAACATGGAATTCAAGGCAAAATCAGACGTGATACCTTCAGATTTTTCACTACAAATTTTTACTTTGTAGTGGTGGATTTTGGACATGAATTAGCCATTCAAGGAAATACCGATACTTTATCTTTTGAATTCACTTCCATGTTTGCTTCCAAAAATTGTATAAAAAACTTCACAAATTACCATTTACTAAGATTGCCACATCTGTTCTGTGCAATAAAGAAAAATTGTCTCCAGCTGTACATACTGTATATTCTAAAAATGCATTTTTACTTGCAGATATTTTACTCTTTTTGGTTTACGACCCAACAAATGCAATAAAACACATTTCTGAAGGTTTTTCAGGGACACTTTGCTGTTATACTGTATCTGTGTGATACAACCTGAATACCTCTGATGCACTATTACACTAAGCATCCTGCTATGTTTACACAGCCTGTACACAGAGCACTTTTCTGCATTAGAAGCCCTACTTTACCATGAATTTTAAATAGTAAAGCTCAGAGAATAGGAACAGATGGCAAGTAACATGCAGAACAAGGGGAGTTTTATTGCGCACACAGTCAATAGTTAGAAGTAAAAAAAAATGGGACTTTTCCTAGAGCAAATCTTTGAGTACTGGACATTAAGGACATTAGGGACAGTTGGCTGCTGTGATAGTCTCATTTAATACATATTAAGAACAGTGTCTCAGTAAATTGCAGACTTTGTGAAAGATATTTAGGGTGACATGTATGAACGGGACTGCAGAAGTATTCTAGTGTCCTTTCAGCCCTAAAACTGCCGCAGTCCTATTCTATTTAGAAGTGGCCTCTATGCACCTATGCAGATCATACATGATGCCCTTAGGGACTATAAAATAAATGTTCTTCAGAAACTACTGCTATCATTTTCTATTTTGGAAAGATTTTAGGAAAACTTATGGTGTTTGTAAATTTGGATAAATTTACCAGTGCAGCTGATTCCAAATCCTAATATCCAAATCGATATGTGTTTATAATAGGTGGTGTCTAGTCACATAATGATGATAACAACCAACAAGAGTCTAGTCATAAACCCAAGCACAAAAGTCCATAAACCTTCTGACCAACTTATATCAATAAAGTCTTGCCCAGTATGAGTATGCAATACAAGAAGAAAAAAAATCGCTCACCCAGCCAGGTATATAATCACAATATGAAAGTTCCTCCTTGGGAGATATAGCACGAACTGGGGTTCATTGTTGGCTCAACATAGGAATCAATACATAATCCAAGGGTTTAACTCCAGTCACTTGAATAAAACCAACCAGTATGGGCATGGCTGGTGGAAGGTTGCGGATGCTCCAAACTCTGCACCTAAAAATTGGTCAAGTCACTACTATTTATCCCATTCTTTGATTTCTGTCATAAGTCTTGTAATCTAAATGGTAGATGGACCATGCCATGAAACTTCTAGAATAATTCTAAATTATTCTCTGCAAGGATAACCTGGAAACGGGTAAAAACCATACACTCTTTCCCTTTAGTGGGGCAGGGGTGAAAGGATCATATTACTAAGGAAATAAGGAAATGGTAGAAGCAGAATTGTAGAATTGTATATTTATAAACATTGTATTATACCTTTTAATTGAACAACACTGAAGATATGAAACTTTGATACAGTGTAAAGTAGTCAGTATACAGCTTGTATAACAGTGAAAATTTGGTGTTCCCTCAAAATAACTCAGTACACAGCCATCACTGTCTAAATCGCTGAAAACAAAAGTGAGTACATACCTAAGTGAAAATGGAGAAATTGTGCCGAAAGTGTCAATATTTTGTGTGACCACCATTATTTCCCAGTGGTGCCTTAACTCTCTTGGGCATGGAGGTCACTAGAGCTTCACAGGTTGCAGCCACTGGAATCCTCTTCCACTTCTCCATGACGACATCACGGAGCTGGAGTTAGAGACCTTGCGCTTTTCCACCTTTTGTTTGAGGATGCTCCACAGATGCTCAATAAGGTTTAGGTCTGGGGAAATGCTTGGTCAGTCCAGCACCGTTATTTACATTTTCTTTAGCAAGGCAGTGGTCATCTTGGAGGTGTGTTTGGGGTCGTTATCGTGTTGGAATACTGCCTTGCGGCCCAGTTTCTGAAGGGAGGGGATCATGCTCTGTTTCAGTATGCCACAAAACTTGTTGGTTTTCATTGTTCCCTCAATGAACTGTAGCTCCCCACAATCGGCAGCACTCATGCAGCCCCAAAACACTCCCACCACCATGGTTGACTGTAGGCAAGACACACTTGTCTCTGTACTCCTCACCTGATTGACGCCACACACACTTGACACCATTTGAACCTAGTAAGTTTATCTTGGTCTCATCAGAGCACAGGACATGCTTTCAGTAATCCATGTCCCTAGTCTGGTTATCTTCAGCAAACTGTAGGCTTTCTTGTGCACCATATGTAGAATAGGCTTCCTTGCAAACCAATTTTATGCAGTGTGCAGCGTATGGTCTGAGCACTAACAGGCTCATCTTCCACCCCTTTAACCTCTGCAGCAATGCTTGCAGCACTCGTATGTCTATTTTGAAAAGACAATGTATGAATATGGCGCTGAGCACGTGCACTCAACTTCTTTGGTCGACCATAACGAGGCCTGTTCTGAGTGGAACCTGTCTTGTTAAACCGCTGTATGGTCTTTGCCACAGTGCTGCAGCTTAGTTTCAGGGTGTTGGCAATCTTCTTATAGCCTAAGCCATCTTTATGTAGAACAACAATTCTTTATTTCAGATCCTCAGAGAGTTCTTTGCAATGAGGTGCCATTGAATTTTCAGTGACCAGTGTTAGAGAGTGTGAGAGCGATAACACCAAATTTAACACCTGCTTCTCATTTACACATGAGACCTTGTAACACTAATGAGTCACATGACACCAGGGAGGGAAAATGGCAAATTAGTCTCAATTTGTCCATTTTCACTTAGGGCTGTACTCACTTTTTCTGCCAGAAGTTTAGACATTGATGACTGTGTGTTGAGTTATTTTGAGGGCACCAAATTTACACTGTTGTACAAATTTACATTGACTACTTTACATTGTATCAGTGTCATATCTTCAGTGTTGTTTTCCCTTTTGTAAGATACTGTACAGTAGGTGGAGAGGTTATGGCCACACCTAGGCTCTGATACCATAAGAGGCCCAAAGACCTCTCTGCTACATAAGATGCCGGTATTATAAATGGAACATGGCAGGTAGGGGTGGGAACTGATATAGATTTTGCATTGGGGACATGGAGCTTCAACTTAAAGGGGTTGTCTCGCTACAATGATTGGGTTTTAATTAAAAGATCTTTAAAAAACAAGCAGCTTTGCAATATATGTTCATTACAAATGTCCTACTGATTTTGAGTTATCCCTGGTAGTAGGAGTGCATCAGCTTCTCAAATCACTATAGCCACCGACCTATTAATTTTTATCTCACTGGCTGTCAGTGCTGGTGACTCATCAGCTTCTCAATACAGGTCAGAGCACAGAGCCCCTCCCACACATGCTTCTGTAGGGGAGTGAGAGGGAGGGCTCTGGCTTCTGTGTCTGTGTAGCTGTGCTGCCTGGATTAACCCTGTGTGTGCCTGCTCCCTCCTGCTCTCTACACAGATTGAGGAGACCAGAGATGAGGCTGATCTGTGGTCAGTACCATGTGACAGCAATGAAGTGTGTTACTATAATCATGATGTGTCTGTGAAGCTTTGACTATACTAATAGAACAGATCAGGGGGGCATGTGAACGGTTCATATCCCTCCCTGCTCTGCTGTATTAGTGACACATCGTGATTATAGTAACACACTTCACAGCTGCCCTGTGTCTGTTCTGACAGGGTTTGATTGTTGTTGCTTGAGATGTCTGTGGAGATTTGTATGCTAAGCAGGGGGTATAGGAATCTTTAAATACACCCCTGCTCTGCTATTAGCATACTCAGCTTCACAGACCTCTCCACACTCATAGATCAGCCCTCTCCCTGCTGTCTCCTGACTCTGTGGAGAAGAGTAGCAAGAGCTCAGCCACAGCAGCAGCACAGTGCAGCTGATCCAGCAGTGAGCAATAGATCTAGGCAGGCACACACAGGGTTAACTCTGGCAGCAAACCCCCTCTCCCTCCCACTGCTGTATAGAAGTTACTGCAGTCTGAGGAGGAGGAGAGCTGTCTGTGTGCTGAGGGGAGGGAGGAAGGGGGAGGAGAAGAGGCAGACAAGAAGCACGCCCCTGAATTAAAAAATCTTATGCTGCCAGACACACTGAGGTAGGCTGAAAGCCTGTAGTGAGACAACCCCTTTATACAATAAGTGAGGCATCCAAACCAACTGTTGCCCCCATGCTTAAAATTGGCCGTTCCAAATGGTCACTAAAATCTGATGTTGGTTGTGGGAGAAGGTGTTCTTTATTGTTTTTTGTTTATGTACCAACGTTTAACTTTCTGTGTTATATATTCTTAGATCACAATAAAAACCATTGAGTGGCATTGAAACGTTCTATGCTGTGATATCATGGGCTGTTTGTCAAATTTATCTTCACTATATTTGTATGTACAGAAATGCACTTATGCACTGGAGATTATTATTTTATTTTTTTTTAAATCCTGAAGTTTTTCACTTTGCCCACTAGAACTTATAATAGACATTTCCTGTTCTATAGAGAAAACTTTTTAGCAGTGTCCTGATTATCAGCATTGGCAGGATTATATTGAAAAGTGACACCATAGGATAACTCAGGATCCAGTAGTTACAATAGGTGATAGTCACAGTTCCCCTTCTCTCCGTCCCTGCACACTGACTTTCTCCCAGGTCACAGAAAACTGCCCCCATAATCCTATACAGAAAATGGAATAAAAAAATCTACAGTCAAAAAACTAAAAACTAAAAAGAAAAGAATATGTATCAGCATCTGGTTTTAATTAGTAAAAAAAAATTTTGATAGATTGCTTTAAGAGCAGAGCTTGGTGACATGAACTCCACATATGTTGCCATTATAGGTATATTATCAAACCATGGATCCTCATAAGTAGCGTTCGGCCGGTTTTTCAGCCGGTTTGCGGTTTTTCAGACCGCCTGAAAAACCGGCTGAAAATGAGCACGATTGTGTTCTATGGAAAACCCGTGCAGCAGTCCCCACTGCACGGGTTTTCCGCCCGGCGGTATTGCCGCCGGCCGTTTGGCGGCAAAACATTGTAGAAGCACCATCTTCCGTCCGGTTTCCGGACGGAAGATGTGCTTCTCAATGGGGGGGAGGGCTCTTCTCCGCTCATCGCGGAGAAAAGCCGTCCCCCCGCGGGCGTGGGGACGGGCACAAAACCGGGCAAGTACCGGCCGGCAAACCGACCGATATTTGTCCTATGCCGTGTGAACGCGCCCTTATAGCTCTATGGATGCAAATGTAGCACCTGCGACCAAATTTAGTGAGAAGTCTGCACATGCTATATGGAGCTATTTCACTATACAAATCAGACTATTGAAAAATGTGATTTTAGAGTGTATATGGCTCTAATGCTGCCTGATGCAATTACCCATTACAGTATGTGTGTAGCCAATCATCCTTCTATTAATATATTGCACTCTGCTTCCTGTACAATAACTAGTGGGGTCCTTTCAAGTGTACTTTTACTATGTATTACAAATCCAAGTACAAAGTTAAAAACCTCAATGTATTAATCTATAGCGTGGGTGCAGAACATGTGGCCCCCGATGCCAGTCTGTGCAGCCCCCAGCTATTAGGACACAAACATGCTCCGTCATTCTACTTATAGAATTGTCTTCATTCTTCAGAAACTAATATTCACCTTTTGACACCTGCATTTAATTGACGGCACTGTTATGGTGAGAACTATAGGGTTGTATATGATATTTTAAGCAACCTAAATGAGCAATCCAATAATAACTGTTTTTCGGCTGTATATGAGTGTTATTGGGGATTACAGAAGTGGATGTTTCAAAACTATAATAAAAATAGACACCTCATATCCTCTTTCTGGAGTACCAGGCAGGGGACGACTCTGGCAGTCCCTAAAGTGTAACCAAGAGCTCTCAGTCATTTTGGGTATTTAAAATTGAAGTGTCATAAAAGTCTCAGATGAGGGATACCTCTCTAAGACTTACTGTGGCCCCTGGAAGAGGTACAATATGACAATATGGGCCTTGGACCAGGAAATCTTGTGCATCCTTAATCTGTAGTATAAATGCCATTTACCGATACACGAGTGCCTGGTTTCCAACACAGATGGTGCTGCTGTCACCTACGGTAGACAGGCTGGGGTACTTGTTTACAGATAACTTCATCTACCTACTTCTTATGCCCACTGATAAAATGGGAGGATGTAGTCCTATTACTTCTAGGCAGTGAAATTGTTGTGAATTCTATTTTTGGCAAGAAGCACCTGCTTATCAAGAAAACACACCTGTAGGTGGCAGGTAGCAATAACAAAGTTTATTTTGCTGCTAATTACATAATCTATTACATCTATGACGTCATTATACACATGAATTAGGCTAAAGGACAGTCCATGGAGTAAAGTGATGCTGTTTCTGAAAAAGATAGCCCCTCTATGAGAGCCTAAGTCAGAAGGAGCATTCACTTCACTGAATTTAAGGACCCATTATGTTCAGAAATAAAATGGGAGTTGTACCTATGTGACCTGCGCTGTGTCATTACATTTTCTCAGTGACAACCTTGCTCCAATGTTTTTTTTTCAAGAGGTTGGACAGTTCTGATAAATACTATTTTAACAGTATGGAGTAACAAAAACCTTAGGGAGCGTTTGCACGGCAAGTGCCAAATTCCGGTCGGTTTATGTGACCGGTATTTGCACTGTTTTGTGTCCATCCCCATGGCCGCGGGGGGGGACGGCTTTTCTCCGCGATGAGCCCTCCCCCTTCACATTCACAAGCACAGATTCCGTCCGAAAACCGGACGGAAGATTGTGCTTGTAGAATGTTTTGCGGGCGGAAAACCCGTGCAGTGGGGACTGCTGCACAGGTTTTCCATAGAGGTCCATTGTGCTCATTTTCGGCCGGTTTTTCAGGCGGTCTGAAAAAATGGCCGAAAACCCGTGCAGTGGGGACACGCCCTTACAATCCTATTAAGAACATTTCTTTCTTTAAAGGACAACCCCAGCTTGTAGCTATCCATGTACTATATATATGTCTAGTTGTGAAGCTCTTGTGCAATCACCAAGCACTCAAAAGATGGGCTTTGTGCAAAGACAGTACACTCCTTGTTTTCTAAATTCTAATGAGAGCAGGGTGCTAGCAATTGACCACCTGATTCACAGTTCTCAAGAAAGCATCTGACTCCTATGTAAATCCACTAGAAATGATGAGACATGGATGGGAATGAATGTGGTCCTCATATATGAGAAAGAAGGAAACAAATTCTGTCTTTCTGAGGTTGCAGAAAGCCACCTCACATGAAGGCTATAGAAGTGGCACCACTAAATTAGTTTGTTTCCCAATGGTTTATGCAGTGTGTCATATGGAATATGCTTAAAGGGAACCTGTCACATAGGTTATGCCCCCCTTGCTGAGGGCAGCACAAGCTAGTGACAGACCTGCTGTTCCCAGCGCTGTGTCCCTTATTCTGTAAGATGCAGGAGTTTTAGAACATTTACCCCTCAAATCTTATTCATGAGCAGGAGTTAGCCCCGCCCACCAAAGGCTAGCCCCGCCCACTGACAGTTATTCACATGTTTCTACCTATTCAAAGTAATAGGTTTATTAGTTGAGGTGGGCGGGGTTTGAAAAAAAACTGACTCTTCGAATGACTCTTCTGGCTGAAAACTGCAGATTTGAGCATTAAATACACAAAAATTGCTGCATCTTACAGAATAAGGGACACAGCGCTGGAAACAGCAGGTCTGACACTAGCTTGTTCTTTCCTCAGCAAGGGAGGCATAATATATGTGACAGGTTCTCTTTAATAATGATGATGATCTGTTTTTATAAAGGTTATCCCGTTGAACAGGATAGTGTCTCTGGGGAACTAAGGAACATCATCTATTCCTACAACCCTCTCCACTGTAATGTTCCCATGGGAGCATAAAAGGTTTGGGTGTGAAAGCCACTGTGACCACCCTTACTCCCATCCTCTCGTTTGCCAACTCTGGGGTGACAGAAGAAATGGTGTCACAAACAGGATGAATTTCTATGTGTGTCCTAATAAGTTTGTGCTGTACCTGGCTGAGAAAGTGGAAAAAAACAAAAGAATTTCAAAGTGTCCGACAAGGATAAGGCTATGTTCACATGGCTTATTTCAGGGCATATTTGCAGACGTAATTATGTCCGCAAATACGTCCCGAAATACGTTGCAAATAATTAACAGTTAGATTAGCATTGATTCCAATGTAAAATATGCCTCATCGTTCACACGAGGCGTATTTCCGCAATGTATTTTCACAATGTAAATACGATCGTAAAATTTAGTCCCCTGTCACTTATTGAGGCGTATTTCACGACGTAAATCCCCATAGTAAAGAATGGGGAATGTATTTATGACGCGAAATACGTGCCACACTTTGTGACAC
This sequence comes from Phyllomedusa bahiana, assembly GCA_025379985.1. Classification (NCBI taxonomy): domain Eukaryota; kingdom Metazoa; phylum Chordata; class Amphibia; order Anura; family Hylidae; genus Phyllomedusa; species Phyllomedusa bahiana. Next base: position 30,150 of record JAODAL010003166.1, read on the forward strand.
GTATTTCGGGACGTATTTGCAGACGTAATTACATCCGCAAATATGCCCTGAAATAAGCCGTGTGAACATAGCCTAAGGGTAAATAATGTGCAACGGTTGTTTGTATATAAAATTAAGGAAGAGTGGGGCTTTGAACTCATGATACTTTCTTAATATTGCACATGTTCTGAATCCAGCGTTAGATGCATGGACCACAGAATCTTTGGTGCAGTTGGGTTAATGGGATGGTTGCTCATTTCACTTAGGTGGAGTGTGGGTGAGGAGATTTGTCCCTCTACTAAACATACAAAGTTAATAAAAAGTGTATGTTAGAAGTTTTCTTAATCTAGGTATGTCTTTATCTGGCTGTGTAGCAGTGACTTGTCTTACATGTACAATAGGTTATTTATAGTGCCATGGGCAATTGTTAGGCTGCTGGATAAACCGGCCGGTATTTGTCCGCTTTGTGTGCAGTGCACACGGCCGGGGGGGGGCGGCGGCTTTTCTCCGCGATGAGCGGAGAAAAGCCCGCCCCCTTCACATTGACTTGCACAGATTCCGTCCGAAAACCGGACGGAAGATTGTGCAAGCACAATGTGTTGCGGGCAGCCGCCGGTTTGACAAACCGCCGGGCAGAAAACCCGTGCAGTGGGGACCGCTGCACGGGTGTTCCATAGAGCACCATTGTGCTCATTTTTGGCTGGTTTTTAAGGCGGTCTGCAAAACCGCACACCGCCTAAAAAACCGGCCGAAAACCCGTGCTGTGGGGACATGCCCTTATATTTGTGACAGTGTCGGACATCAATGGAGCGAGTTTTTTTTGTATGAATGTTATAGACAGAGGTGAAATTGTTATATTTTTGTGATCGCTACATTGTTATTATGTCAGTTAGTGCATGCGCAGGAGATACTCATTTGTGGAGTGGATACAGTTATAGGGATGGATTTTTGTAAGGTTGCGATTGCTGTATTGGTACTATGGGAGTTGGTGCATGCACAGTAGACACTTGAGGTGCTGTGAATACTTAGACTTGGTCCGGCAGATTGTGAGTTAGAGTATGTATGTCATTATGACATTTTTGCCCTGGACATGTGTAGTTGATGGGTTCAGACGCTGAGGCCTCGGGTGAGGTGTCATTTTCTACTTTATGTGGACTGGTAGGTATAAATGTCACCCATTGTTTTACACGGGTGTATTTTTAGGATTATTATCTGCTGCATGTGATTTGTTGCTATATCTGTCTCTTAGCGATGATTGGCACAATATTTTTTACCTATTCACAGGGGCTTTTACAAAGAATTGATTATTTGAAACTGATTAGTGCTTGGAAAATTGATACACAACTATTGTATGTATTTACATCTGTTTGTATTATTGCACTATTATGCTTGAGAAAGGCTTCTTTGTAAGCTGAAACTTTGCACACTGTAATATGTACACACTGTAAATAAAACTATTGGATATTGCTGAAGATGCTGGCGCTCATGGAAATTGTTTGTACATTGTGAGTACATGGTTGGGCAATCCATGTGGAGGGACCCGTTGCACTATCTTCTATAATTATGGGGATCATTGTAAAATCTGTGATTATTTTTGGCTCTTTGCTAGAATAGTCTGGATCATTTAGGACTTAAATTTAAGGTGCTAGTCCAACTGTGGGCTGATCAAAAGGAAGAATTGTTTATTTGAATGTCTGGCTCTGTAGTATACATCTAGCTTGGAGTGAAGAAGTTGTCTTTTTGCACTTTACCACAGTCCCCTGCCTTTATTTCTGCACCTAATATCAAGGATACCTGAACCACCATCCAGGCAGTGAGGCTTACAGATTCTGAGAATGTCCCCCGTAAACTAAGGTGGAACTACTTCTACACCTGCAGACCATCTCTCCATTGTAATGTTCTCAGGGGACCATGAGTGGTTTGGATGTGAAAGCCACTGTGACCACTACTACTCCCATCTTCTCCTCTCTGGGGCGCTACACAATGGTATGACTGCCTTCATATGGAACAAGCAGGTGATGGGACTTCCACACTGTATTGCTGTACTGACATAGAAATGAGCAGCTATTTTTGAACAGGAAAATTTCACAAGTCGACCAGCAAAAAAAAGTCAAAGTTTCATCAGGAGAATTGCAGAGTGCTGCAGAAAATAGCAACAACCTAAATAATTCAAAACAATTTCCTGAAATGAATTGGTGTAAAAGAACAATTCAGAAGAATGTAAGATATCATTTGTGTCCCATCCCCAGCCGTGTGCCTACTCCATGGCTCTTCTTCAACCCATGTGTTGAGGCTTGACCTATCACCCCTTGGCCGTCTTTGTTCCCTTCCCTTCTATTGTTATACTTTCGTTGGATGTGTGACGCTTAACTGTGATTTGTTCCACTTTGCTTTTTTAGGTTTAGTTAATGAGAGTGTATCATTGTAGAGTGACACACTATAATCCTACCAGAATCTCTTTTTCCAGTATGCTTACAATTTCATTAGATAAGAATATATTTCAATTAATATTAAGTATAGACTATTTATTTAGGGTCTCTGTTCCCTAGAGGTCTGTTCCCCAAAATTTTATCATGGGGGAAATGCAACATCTGGCCCTTTTAAAAAATTTACAACTGATCGGTAAGAGTTCTTGAAAAAAATTGGTAGCTCCTTGTGCATGTTGGTCTCTTTAAAAATAGAAGGTGTGAGTAAACAATAAGAGAACTTGTGGTTTTTGACTCCAATATAAGAGTTCTGGATTTTTTTCCATTTTGTCTTCGTTTCCCTCTTGTGAGAACTATTGTGAGAACAAGCCTTCAAAAATCTTGTCAAAGGGGGAGATTGTCTTGTTCATTTTAAAGGGGAGTTCCGATTTCAGCAAAATCGCCAGCTGCCCTCAAAATCCCATAAAATAGAAATTAGTATACAACACAAGCATGGTCGGGACAAAGCATATTAACTGTATCAAATGGAAGCCGATCAGGAATATGGAGGGGGGGATCCCCCTGCATAACTGCTTAGATGCCATGGTTTCGTTTAAACCCCGGGGTGATTTAGTTAACTTATTTTATATTGCTTAAAAAATAAATTTTTTTGTAAAAATTTTTTATTTGGGGCCCAAAGGGTTGTCGTTCCGAAAACCTATTTTAAATGATTTTCATAGTAGGAAATTTTGATTTTAAAGGGCCTTATGACCCACATTTGTTACCAAAGCAGAGAGCAGCTATAAGGAGCATCTCTTGTTCTGGAGGACGTGATATGTTCATGTACATCCATGAATGATTTCAATGAATATTGTATATCACTTCATCTCTCCTGTGGTGGTGCTGTAGAGGAATTGAACACTTGTCCCCGCACAGATTGCTCAGGATCTCAACTGCAAGACAACCTGTGATCAGTTAATCACTTAGGGCAACATGTCCCATTAGGGCTGCACAATTTTTTTTGGCGTATTTTGCTCCAAAAAAAATGTTGAGGCCCCATTCTCTATATAAATGAAATGTAGTACACCACAACTAGGCACATTTTACGCCAGGCACGACACATTTGAGTGCGCCTAAATTAGGTGCATCAGATATGCTAGCAATGCTATGCTATGCACCTAAGTTACGCTATGCGCCTAACTTTGGCGCATCAATTATACTATGCACGGTATACCACACTCAAGATATTTGACAGGTTAATTCATTCAGGCGCACTATACACTCATTTAATGCGCCTTAAAACTGGCAGGGTGGCGCCTCTTTCTGACTTGTCGCCCTTAGTGACTTCTATATCTAAAATAAATGTCTGAGGGCTTCACTTTTAATGGAATCTGAAGGTCTGTATAAGTTAATACTGTAGACACACTTTTTAGACTAGCTAATACCAAATGAGACGATCTTGCAGTTCTGAGCCAGAAAATAGTGCCAGGCTACCAGAATACCTTGGTAATCAGATGCCAACTAGGGAGATTTTTTTTTACTGTTTTAAGAAACCGCCTTCTGTACAATTATAAATCCGCCTATTATATTTATCAGCGGCTCCAGGCAAGCAACTTTTCATACAAGTGATTATTCTACTTCCTAAGAGAGAGGACTTATTTGCATAGCGTGCCCAGGATAAAGCTCCTCTGTGGCCTCACTCTCTATTATTAATATTAAGTGTATTTCATATGCAAAACTCCAGTCTGTTTAGAAATGGGAGAGACAAATGCAGAATTTGTATTTGATCAGAAAGGCTGAGGAGAGATAGTGACGTGAACAGCAGGCCCTCTGATCCGTAGCACTGGATTAGAGTTCTTTGCAAACAGCAAATAAAAGGCCACGATCCTAAAAAGCTAATCAGTGCCCGCTGTGACATTCAGCTCAGATTAGTCACTGGCATCAGATAATGGTAAGCACATTACAACATCTGTAAAGGAAATACGGAGCAGGTCAGGATTACTCAGTCACATCCACTGACTTCTTCAGGATGAAAATGCAAGTGTTAGTTCAGAGAATTAAGTCCATTAACCAGCTGCCGGCCCAGAAAGACTATTGAGAGCCGTTCATACATATCATTTATTTTGTTTGTCCGGGGAAGGCGAATGCTAAAAAAAGTTTTTGTCCTGAAAAGATTCATTCAAATTTCCTAGTCATATAGGAAGCAAATCTGTCACCATCTATAAGATGATCATGGTTGTTGTGCCTCACTAAGGCAAACTGTACCTACTGAATTGACCACCAAATTCTTATGTATGTATTATTTTGTAATTAGGTCACCTACTGGTCCTGACCGGCTGAGAGACACCACATGGTCACAGCTATATACCATTGTCAATACCACAACCTCATGGCATCCCATGTGCAATTGAGCCATGGGCGACATAATGTGAAAATGTCACATGCATTTAGATGCATTTCAGGGCCCCATCCAACTAAATATGTAGACCCTAAACCCATAGGCAGTTCCAACCTTGCTTCATATCAGTGGGCCCCTTTTTGATTAGGACCCTTGACAGGAGTACTGCACATACTGCCCTGGTGAGACCATGGTGTCCAGAACAGGAGGCTAGTGTTGAACTTCAGAGTTGGATCGGGATGATTCAACCTGACCGAATTTTGAGCAACCAATCTGCAGCCTGTGGTAAAATCAAAGAACCAATTAAAATCATGCGAGCTGAACAAGAAAAAGAAAGTGTATCAGTGGTACCCAATTTTAAGACAAACCCACATTCATGTAATCAATAAGTGCATAGATGCTGTATACATAAAAAAGTAGGAGACGTCTAATCAAGACTATTTGCAAATTTGCTTAATTGTTTGGTTGCTGGTTTTCTAGCAAGTAAACCAAAACATGAAAAATGATTTCTGATTTAGGCATACCTCTAGAATGCCCACTGTATACTCTGTAGTGAGAAGTTTCCATTATTGTTAATACTTTAGGAAATGCAAAAAAAGAACCAATTTAGGAAATAGAAAAACACAAAATTGTACAATGATTTCTTGTGTAAGCAAGAGCTATTTCTCCTCAGTCTTCCTGGACACGCTTCTTACATGTAATGCAATGATGCATGGTCTAATCCAGACCTTGAGTGAGCATGGATCACTCTGACAAGTGTATTTGACCCTGGGCCAGCTTTCTCAGCAGGTGACTGCACTGTGTAGGACGCTTACAAGGAGGGAATACATTAGAGTACATTGCTAACCCCAGAGAGTCAACAATGTATTGTACTATATGTCATCTGCACTATAAACTATTGTTTGTAGTCATTCAATATACAGTGGTGCTTAAAAGTTAGTAAACCCTTCCGAACTTTCTATATCCCTGGATAAATTTGACCTAAAACTCCAGATTTTCACAAAGTACTAAAAGAAGAGTAAAATCAAATGAATGAGTCAATAATAACAGACTTGGTCATTTATGTATCTGTGAGTGGAAAAAATATACAAACCTTTTGGATAAGCAAATAATTCAAAGGTGAAACTATAGTGTTCCCAGTCAATGGGAGGACATTCGGGAATGAATGAGTGATCTGTTTTACTGAAAGAACAGGGATCTATTAAAGTACTTGTAACGGCGGGGTAGTGGATCCGCTGGACCACCGCAAGCGATGATAGTTAAGCCACGCCAGGGAACGGAATCTAAGTAGCCCCCGGTTTTTACCAGAGCCCGCCGCAAAGCGGGATGGACTTGCTGCAGCGTGAGGCTACCATGGCGTCCCCCCTGACGTGACTTGATTGCGCTGGCGGCCGAGGTGCAGAGTGGTACAGATTCGTAGTCCGAGAATCGTAGTTGTGGGCAGGCAGAAGGTCAGGGCAGGCGGCAATGGTACGTGGTCGTAGACAGGCAGGAAGGTCAGGGCAGGCGGCAGAGGTTCGGAGTCGTCAAACGTAGTAAGAGGTTTGGTACACGATAGGGCGAGAATACACTTAGGAAATGCTTTTACTAAGGCACAAGGCAACATAGATCCAGCAAGGAGTGATTGTGGACCGTGACCTTAAATAGGGGAAGCGCCCGGCAATTAGCCAATTATCAGGGCGCTGGCCCTTTAAATTCCCGAGAACGAGAGCGCGCGCGCCTTAGGAAACGGGCACGCGCGCCTCGGCCGGCAGAGGACGCGGACGGAACAGGAGCGAGGTCAGGTGAGTCCCCGGCAGGAGCGGACCCCCGGCCCGCCGCGGCCAGCGGTGACACCAGACCCCGGTGGGCGCCCGGGGGGGGGGGGGGCGGACACGGGTGCGCCCGTGGCCCGAGGAGCGGGGCAGACCGCGACAGTACCCCCCCTTAGGTCTCCCCCTCTTTTTAGGCTGAAGGAACCTACGGATCAGATCTCGGTTCAGGATATTGGACTCCAGTTCCCAGGACCTCTCTTCGGGGCCAAATCTGCAAGAAAGAATCGCTTACCCCTGACGGTCTTCATGTCTAAGATGTCCTTCACTTCAAAAACATCAGGGGATTCTAGCACCGGGAGCACTGGGCGAACCGGTTCAGGACCAGAGGCTTTAGGAGGGAGACATGAAAGGCGTTAGGAACCCGGAGAGATGGAGGCAGGCAGAGTTTATAGGACACCGGGTTCAGTTGTCGCAGTATTCTGAAGGGTCCCAGAAACCGCGGACCCAATTTATAGCTGGGGATCTTGAGGCGTATGTATTTAGAAGAGAGCCACACTTTATCCCCTGGGAGGAACGTTGGGGAAGGTCTTCTCCTCTTGTCAGCTTGGGTCTTCATGCGGGCTGAAGCCTGGAGTAAGGCTTGTTGGGTCTCTCGCCAAATGACCCTGATATCCTGAACCTGGTTGTCCACGGCGGGAACCTCGGAGGCGGAAGCCAGGGGGAGGGGAGGGCGCGGGTGACGGCCATAGACCACCAGGAAAGGAGAACGGCCAGTTGAGTCGGAGTCCCGATGATTATATGAGAACTCGGCCCAAGGAAGCAATTCGGACCAGTTGTCCTGACATCCAGACACGAAGTGCCGTAGATACTCCCCCAAGATCTGGTTTACCCTCTCCACCTGCCCATTTGTCTGGGGATGATATGCAGAAGAGAAATCCAGCTTGATTTGCAAACGGGAACACAGGGCACGCCAGATTAGATGCCTCGGTCGGAGACGATGTGGGATGGTAAACCATGCAGGCGAAAAATGTGATGGAAGAAGTGGCCCGCCACTTGGGGAGCATAAGGGAGACCAGGAAGCGGCACAAAGTGGGACATCTTTGAAAATCGGTCAGTGACCACCCAGATGACCGAGTTTCCCGAGGAAGGAGGAAGGTCCGTGATAAAGTCCATGCCTATGTGTGTCCATGGAGACTCTGGAACAGGCAGAGGGACTAAGAGACCAGCGGGCCTGTGGCGAGGGACCTTGTTTTGGGCACATGTGGTGCAGGAGAGAACGAAGTCCTTGACGTCTTGGAGCAGGGTTGGCCACCAGTAGTGTCGCGAGATGAGGACGTAGGATTTCCGTACGCCGGGGTGGCCGGCCAGAAGAGAACTATGCCCCCAACCCAGAATCCTCCTCCTGAGCGCGGGACGCACGTAGGTTCTGCCTGGAGGAACGTTACGGACTTATGATGTGCTGTGACACCGGTTCCTCCCCGGTAATGTCAGACGCACGGGAGAGGGCGTCCGCCTTGACATTTTTCTCGGCCGGTCGGAAGTGTATCTTGAAATCAAAGCGCGAGAAAAAAAGAGACCACCGAGCTTGGCGAGGGTTCAAACGCTGAGCTGTCTGGAGGTATTGGAGATTCTTATGGTCTGTGAAGACGTCAAACGGGTGCCGAGCTCCCTCCAACAGATGTCGCCACTCTTCCAAGGCAAATTTTAGGGCCAACAGTTCCCGATCTCCAATGGCGTAATTACGTTCTGCCGAGGAGAAGGTCTTTGAAAAAAAAACGCATGTGACGGTCTTGCCTTTAGGACCCTTCTGGGTCAGGACAGCCCCGGCTCCCATGGAAGAGGCATCCACCTCTAGGCTGAGGGGTCTCTCTGGATCTGGCCGGACCAAAATAGGTGCTGAGGAGAATGCTGTCTTCAGTTGGGAGAATGCTTCCTCGGCCGACGGAGGCCAACATCTCGGGTTAGCATTCTTACGGGTGAGAGCCACGATGGGAGCCACCAGCATAGAGAAGTGGGGAATGAACTGCCGGTAGTAGTTGGCAATTCCTAGGAAGCGTTGAATCGCCCGGAGACCGACAGGTCGTGGCCAATGCTGGATCACGGAGAGTTTAGCTGGGTCCATCTGCAGACCTCGATCGGAAACTATGTACCCAAGGAAAGGAAGGCTGGCCTGGTGGAACCGACACTTCTCCAGCTTGGCATACAGTTGATTGCCCCGTAGGCATCGCAGGACCTGGCGTACTTGTACCCGATGGGTCTGGATGTCAGGGGAAAAAATAAGGATGTCGTCCAAGTATACAATGATGCCGGTGTACAGCAAGTCCCGAAACACGTCGTTGACGAACTCCTGAAATACGGCTGGGGTGTTGCATAGCCCGAAGGGCATCACGAGATACTCAAAGTGCCCGTCCCGTGTGTTGAAAGCCGTTCTCCACTCATCCCCTTCGCGTATTCTGATGAGGTTATAGGCTCCTCGTAGGTCTAATTTGGTAAAGACCTTGGCTCCACGGAGGCGATCAAATAGCTCAGAGATCAGGGGTAGCAATTCTTCACCGTGATCTTGTTTAGCCCTCTGTAGTCAATACACGGACAAAGTGAACCGTTTTTTTTCTGAACGAAGAAGAAACCAGCCACGGCGGGCGAGGAGGGCTTGCGTATAGAACCCTTCGACAAATTCTCCTGAATATAGGCCGACATGGCCTGGGTCTCGGGCACAGACAGAGGGTAGACCCTACCCCGAGGGGGACTGGTTCCGGGAAGGAGGTCGATAGGGCAATCATACGGCCGATGGGGCGGTAGCTTCTCAGCCTGTTTCTCCGAGAATACATCTCCAAAATCCTGGTACTCCGCTGGCAGACCTTGTAGAGACTTGATGGACGACTGGGGAGGAGAGATGGACACCGGGCGTGGTGCCACCAAACAGAGATCCTGGCACTCCGTTCCCCAACGCAGGACTTCGCCTGTCTTCCAATCAAGCGCAGGGGCGTGACGTTGCAGCCAGGGCAGCCCCAACAGGATCGCCGAAGACGCGCGAGGCAGGACATGAAAGGAGATCTTCTCCGTGTGTAGGACCCCTACACGGAGGGTCACCGGCCGGGTGATGAACAGAATGGAGTCACTGAGAAGCTCCCCACTGACGGATGAGATAAGCAAGGGCTTTTCCAGGCGGGTTACTGGCAAGCGATAGCGTGACACCAGGGAGGCGTGAATAAAGTTCCCGGCGGAGCCGGAGTCCAGGAAGGCAGAGACCCGGAACGATAGACCAGCATCCGTCGTTACCTGCACTGGCAACAACAGTCGTGGAGAGGAAGACTGAGCACCTAGGGACGCCTCTCCTACGCCACCTAGGTGCGAGCGTTTCCCGACCGCTGAGGACGCTGCGGACAACTCCTACGGAAATGGTCCGGACTGGCGCAGTAGAGACAAAGGTTCTCCATCCGGCGGCGGGACCGCTCTTCCTCCGACAAGTGGGCCCGGTCCACCTGCATGGGTTCCTCGGTGGAAAACTGTGTAGGAGGCAGCGGAGGCCTTTGGAACACGGGGGCCAACAGAGGTAGACGGCGAGGCTGTGCCAAGTCATGCTCTTGGCGGAGCTCCTGCTGTCTCTCCGTGAAATTCACGTCTATGCGGGTGGCCAGATGGATAAGTTCGCACAAAGAAGATGGAAGGTCTCTTGCTGCAAGTGCGTCTTTTACTCTGCTCGACAGGCCCTTCTTGAACGTGGCGCAGAGAGCGGCGTCGTTCCACTACAGCTCGGAGGCTAGGGTGCGAAACTGGACCGCATACTCCCCTCAGGAGGAGTCCCCTTGGCGTAGGTTTAGTAGCGCCGTCTACGCGGAAGATGCTCGCGCAGGCTCCTCGAAAACTCTGCGGAATTCAGTGAGGAAAACCTGTAGGTCTGCGGTCACAGGGTCATTCCGGTCCCAAAGAGGTGTCGCCCAGGCCAGGGCTTTTCCGGATAGCAGGCTCCCCACGAACGCCACCTCCGCCCTTTCAGTGGGAAACTGATCGGCCATCAGCTCCACGTGCATGGAGCACTGCGTAATAAAGCCTCTGCAGAGTTTCGAGTCCCCGTCGAACTTGGAAGGTAGAGGAAGACGACGCGTCGGCCCCACAGGTGCCAGCGGGACGGCAGGAGGAGATGGCACCACTGGTGAAGAGGCAGGGTGCTGCTGCCGGGAGGCCAGGAATTGGCGCATCATGGCGACAGCTGACCCAATTGCTGTGCTTGTTGCGCAATCTGCTGCGACTGTTGGGCGACAATGTTCATGAGATCCGCTAGACTTGGCAGGGGCACCTTGGCGGGATCCATGGCTGGATCTAACTGTAACGGCGGGGTAGTGGATCCGCTGGACCACCGCAAGCGATGATAGTTAAGCCACGCCAGAATCTAAGTAGCTCCTGGTTTTCACCAGAGCCCGCCGCAAAGCGGGATGGACTTGCTGCAGCATGAGGCTACCAGGTCGTCCCCCCTGACGTGACTTGCTCGCGATGGCGGCCGAGGTGCAGCGTGGTACCGAGTTGTAGTCCGAGAATCGTAGTCGTGGGCAGGCAGGCAATGGTTCATGGTCGTAGACAGGCAGGAAGGTCAGGGCAGGCGGCAGAGGTTCGGAGTCGAGAAACGTAGCAAGAGGTCTGGTACACGATAGGGCGAGAATACACTTAGGAAACGCTTTTACTAAGGCACGAGGCAACATAGGTCCAGCAAGGAGTGATTGTGGACTGTGACCTTAAATAGGGGAATCGCCCGGCAATTAGCCAATGATCAGGGCGCTGGCCCTTTAAATTCCCGAGAACGAGCGCGCGCCTTAGGAAACGGACATGCGCGCCTCGGCCGGCAGAGGGCGCAGACGGAACAGGACGAGGTCAGGTGAGTCCCCGGCAGGAGCGGCGGCACCCGACCCCGGTGGGCTCCCGGGGGGGCGGCCACGGGCGCGCCCGCGGGCCGAGGAGCGGGGCAGACCACGACAGTACGATCTTCATAAAACCTTTGTGGAAGTATATCAAGGCACGAACACAGGAGAATTCTTGAGAAAAAACGTTAATGCTCATCAGGCTGAAAAGGTTACAAAACTATCTCTAGAAAGAAACTCCACCAATTTACAGATTGTATAGAAATCATCTGCACTAAAAACTATTGTTTGTAGTCATTCAATATACAGTGGTGCTTAAAAGTTAGTAAACCCTTCCGCACTTTCTATATCCCTGGATAAATTTGACCTAAAACTGCAGATTTTCACACGAGTGCTAAAAGAAGAGTAAAATCAAATGAATGAGTCAATAACGTTAATAACGTTGTTAATGCTCAGCTTTCAGGCTGAAAGGTTACAAAACCATCTCTAGAAACGCCACCAATTTACAGATTGTGTAGAAATGGAGAAAATTCAAGACTATTAATTTCCTCCCCATGAATGGTCGACCAACAAATATCACGACAAATGCAAGGTTTATAATAGTTTGCAAGATCATAAAGGAAGGTAAAGTTCATAAAGGTAACCTCTAAGCAACTAAAGGCCTTGTCTACATTTGTTAATATACAAATGTAAGGACAAGGAGATAGCTGCTGATTTTCATAAAGAACAATACAGTTTGCTAATGATCAGCTGGACAAGCAAATAAGTTATTGGCCAAAATAAAGCCTTAATGTTTAAATGAGAAGTGTAAAGTTTGGAGAATGGAAACATTGCATTTCGATTTAAAAACTGCCACGATCTGTGAAAAATGGTGGTTATTGTAGAATACGACAGTATGTATGAAAGAGTGCTATACACCAAATATTTTGCCACATAGAGTGTTATGTGCCAAACTTTGTCACAGCCATGGTATAGCAGTTTTGCGTCAAACTGTGGTGCATTCTTGGCGCAGCGCTGTTCATGCATGTTGCACATGCCTTTTTTGCTGGATCTTCAGCCCAACATATTGCCATCATTGATGGAGCAATGAAATCTGGATTATACCCACACATTCTAAAGAAAAATGTCAGGATATCTGTCCGTGAAAAAATGATCATGTGAATGTGGCCTAGTGTTACATATAATATAGGAAAGCTGCAACCAATGTAGTGTTGGACTGTTTCTCTGTCTCTACGGAAATAATATTCCGTATTGTCTGTAACAAAAAGTACATGTTTTTTATTCAGATAACAGTCATTATTCATGATGCTAAAAATATTCTGATGCGTTCTAGGTATATAATTTTTGCTGTTTTACAATGTCATGAGCGTAAAGTAGAAATTTTCTTTGTTCTCTAAACAAGATGTTCTCACTGTTCCTGAAAATAGTGAGACATGGAAATCAGCCCTCTCCCTGTGACATGCACAGTACTCCTCTATGACAAGCAACGTTTTAAGTCATTATCATTCTAAACAAATGGAATTTCATAGCTTTCGTGCAGCTTTTCAAATCCAGTTTTAGAATATAATTCTATACGATTCTGAAGTTCAAACAAAAACTTCCAAATTTTTTCTCCTGAGTGTGATATATGAATATAAATAGGTACTGTCCATTAAACAGAACTACTAGTATACTAAAAGTTGGTAAGAATTTGTGTGTTTAATTCCTTAATAACAAGACATTTTGCAAAGTTGGTATGTGTAACTATTTCAGAGAAAAACTCTAACAATTATGCTTTATTTTTTTTGCAATTTTTAAAAATGTTTTACTTTTTTTTAACAATTAAAAGGACTTACAAATTTAAAGGTGTATTTCCATCACATTGATTAGCTTTAGGCTAGGTCTACACAGCACAGGATTTTGGTTGTTTGTTCAGGGTATTCAGTATTTAGTCTATACAGCACAGATTTTTTTAATGCAGTTTTCCTAAAACGAAAACCAAATGGCGGAATATAGAACATGTTCTGTAGAAAAAAAAATGGCTGTGCGGCGCGGTCCAGCAATTTAAAAATGCCGTCGGATTTTGGGTGGCATTTTCAAATTACTGTGTGGATCTAGCCCTATACATGTAGGCAAAGGTAAATAAAAATGATGAAATACATTGTTGTTATCACTCTATTCATTTAAGAGTTATTTCCGGGTCTTAACTTTAGAATACCGGGACACATAGCAAACTTTTTAATGGGGCATCCTCTGCCAGTTCCTTCCCCGACCATGAAGATTTACCGGTGTTTTTAATAATAGTTATGCAGTTACTAGATAATAAAAGGACCAAATACCTCACAATTATATTGCTAACATAAAAATCCACTATACCAAGACCAACATTACCAATAATGATACTACATTGAAACCCAAATATACCGCTGGAACATGACCACAAATTACCACCACATAGTGGGTGAATAATACCTCTATACTATTCCTTAATAAAGATCAAAATACAGAGACCACTTTTCCCTCCATACAGTGGGCATATAGTGGTAGATACCAGTTGAACACAGGTTCTTCAGACTGTAAATTACATATAGTGACTATATAGTGGTAATTACCAGTGTACACAAACTCTGTAGACAGTATATTGCCACCATATAATGACCATCTGGTGGTAGATACCATTGTACACAGGCTCTGCCGAGTTTATATTACCACCATACCATGACCATATAGTGGTAGACAACAGTGTACACAGACTCTGCAGAGTGTATATTACCAGCTTAAGTGATTACAGTGCAGTCACATGCATGGACTCACAGGTGATGGGTGATGAGTCATTCACTTTCTCTCTTCTTCTGCATCCGATCCAGACCTCCATGCTGACACATCCCTTCTCCCGGCCACTACTTGTCCCTGCAGAATTTGCACACAAATATATTAAAATTCTTACTTTTTTAGCACCTCGGTGATTGTACCCCAGCTTGGTACAAACTTCCTATAGGTTGGAGAGCAGGTACAGGCCATAGTTTAAAAGCACAATCTCCTAGTTGGGTGGAGAGGGAGAGATGACTAACCCACTGGATATTGTGCTAAAGATATGGCCTGTATCTCCTCAGAATTATATTACCTGGTAAGTAGGTAGGTAAAGCCCAAGGTAGGTGTGTAGGCACTATTTATTTAAGTAGACTCCCGTTAGATAGGTAGGTAGGCCCCAAGCAGGTTGGTGGGTAGGCCAACCTAAAGTAGGCCCCAATTAGGTAGGTAGATAGGTCGCAGGTAGGTAGGCCCCAGTTAGGTGGGTAGCAAACCTCCCAAGTGTCCCAATTGTGGAGGGATAGTCCCTATTTTTAACCCATATTCCTCTGTCCCGCTTAGCTCTAATGTCCCTCTTTTTTATTTAGGAAATAGATTTGTGTCAACAATCTGACTATCTAGCTTTAAAAAGTATCTGCTTCCCAGCGGTATATTAGATAACAACTTACGCAATACCGTGTTTTTCCAAAAATAAGACAGGGCCTTATAATATTTTCATTTCCAAAAAAGGGCTAGGGCTTATTTTTAGGGGAGGGCTTTTTTTTTAACACGACGGGTGCAGATAATGCATGCTAGGGCATTTAGTTCCTTGGCAGCTGCTGTGGAACCACAAGTACAAGCGTGTATACACACACACACACACATATAACATATATATATATAATATATATATATATATATATATATATATATATATATATATATACAGGGTGGGCCATTTATATGGATATACCTAAATAAAATAGGAACGGTTGGTGATGTCAACTTCCTATTTATGGCACATTAGTATATGGGAGGGGGAAAACTTTTCAAAATGGGTGTTGACCATGGCGGCCATTTTGAAGTCGATCATTTATTTTTTCCAATGGGAAGAGGGTCATGTAACACATCAAACTTATTGAGAATTTCACAAGAAAAACAGTGGTGTTTAACGTAACTTTATTTTTTTCATGAGTTATTTACAAGTTTCTCTTTGTTTACAGCCATTGACATGTTGCAGAGGTTAACACGTGAGGAGCGGATATAAATTGTGTTGATGTCTGGTGAACGCAGTACCCGGCTATTGCAGCAGATTTCAATGCAAGACACCCTACGAGACCACCCATCTCCCGGGCTTTAGTTATTAAACTGCTTGCCAAATTTTGTGAAACAGGTTCAGTGTTGGATTTGCGAAAATGTGGACGCAAGAAAACTGTCACAATGAAGAAACATCAGTGGCTGTCATAGCTTCATTCAGCAAGAGCCCAGAGCATAGCACTCGCCGCATGCCATTAGAGAGTGGCATCAGTCGTACATCCCTTCGGCGGCTATTAGCTACTCACAAATGGCACCCTTACAAATTCCAGCTGCTGCAGCATCTCAACGAGGAGGAGCCACATCGGCGAACTGAATTTGTAGAATGGACAAAACAAAAATTGGAACAGGACCCTCAGTTTACACAGAACATTGGGGCACATTTATCAAGGCAGTTGCGCCAGAATTGTGGCTCAATTTCTGCCAAAAACAAGCTTTTCGACACATTTACTATGTGTTTTAGACAG
Organism: Phyllomedusa bahiana; assembly: GCA_025379985.1. Lineage (NCBI taxonomy): Eukaryota > Metazoa > Chordata > Amphibia > Anura > Hylidae > Phyllomedusa > Phyllomedusa bahiana. Next base: position 46,089 of record JAODAL010003166.1, read on the forward strand.
TTTCAGGAGCTTCTGCACCACGTCAGACAAAGGGGGCGTGACTTCGTAAAAGGTGGCGTGGTTTTGTGGAAAGGGGGCGTGGCTCAAATGCGCCAAAAAATGCGCCAGGATGTGCGACCAAATTCTGGCGTAAAAGTAAGCCAACTTAAAGATGGTACAAACTGAGACTAGACAGTTCTAACCTGTGCCAGATTTATCAACACTATGAAAAATTTGGCACATTTTAAGACTGTCTAGTCTAAGTTTACACTGTCTAAAAGTAAGACACTTTTGATAAATCTCCTCCATTATGTTCAGTGATGAGGCAAATTTTTTTGTGAATGGTGAAGTTAACAAACAAGACCACCGCTATTGGTCTGACACTAACCCACAGTGGATAGATCCCCCCAAAGACTGTGCGGACATCAAAAATTGATGGGCTTGGTGTGGTATATGTGGTACAAAGAATTAGTGGGGTCATTCTTCATCAATGGACAACACTCAATGCTTACTGGATATCTGAAATTGCTTACATGATGATGTGTTGCCCTCTTTTGCACTGAAAAAGATGGCACATTCCTGAGTTTTTCAGCGAGATGGTGCCACCCCATTAGGGTAAACATGTTCTAGCATTCCTACATGGAACAGTTTTGGAAAGTGGATTGGGTCTTCATGGGCCAGTTGAATGGTCACCAATGAAGTCTCCCGATCCACCCTTCTTAGACTTTTACTCATTTGGGGTCATCTGAAAGGTAGTTGTCTATGCTGTGAAGATACGATATGAGCAGCATCTGAAACAAGCATCCTGGAAGCCTGTGCTTAGCATTTCTTCGGTTGTTGATATCAGTGGCTGTCAAAGAGTGGGGAGAAGAGGGTTGCATTGACAATCCATCACAATGGGCAAACTTTGAACACATTTTATAAGTGGCCATAAAACTTGTAAATAACTCTCATGAAATATTTTACAAGTTACATTAACAACACACACTTTCTGTGGGAAATTTTCAATGTAAGTTTGATGTGTTACATGACCCTCTTCCCCCATTTGGAAAAAATAAAGTTGGATCCAAGATGTCTTAACTTCAACATGGCAAACATGGTCAATACCCATCTTGAAAGGTTTTCCCCCTCCCATATACTTATGTGTCACAAACAGGAAGTTGAAATCACCAACCATTGCCATTTTATCTAGGTGTATCCATATCTATATACACACAGGGTGGGCCATTTATATGGATACACCTAGATAAAATGGCAATGGTTGGTGATATCAACTTCCTGTTTGTGGCAAATATATATACGAGTGTGTGTAAATATATATATATATATATATATTGACAAAGCACAAGGCCTTGTCATTGAGGGACGATATGTGCCAACGCACCTTTGGGCTGCGTGGGATAGTGAGCCAGAACTAATAGGTCGCAACCTTAGGTTGCAGGACACTTATTTACGTTTTTCATCACTGCTTTAAGCAGTGGAATTCCGGGTCTGGATTTTACTGGAGCCAGTCTTAGAGATGGGGTGGTGGGATGCTCCCACATATTACTCCAGGATTGCCCTGACCTAGTAAAGCCAGAAGGTCAGGTGTCTGAGTGTGGTATGCCACTCCAAGCCTGGAGTTTGAGAGGAAGGTCCTCTGTGTAAAGTCTCTCTGTGAAAGTGAAACTTACCTTCTTACATTGCTGTACTCAGTCGCTGGTACCCTCGCCCGTCGCAGCCCCCCCCACCCTGAAGTGCTTCCACCACGTTTTCACATCGTTACCTCCGCCCCTTTGACTCGCGCAACTTGCGCCCTGATGTCAACGTGTGTGTGTATAAGTTTGTTGCGCGGTGTCGTTGCACATCTGCTGAAGATAGCTGTTTTATGTTTGGACTTTCTGTTTAATAAAACTCGTTAAAGTAATAGCATTTGTTGTCATGGTCCCTGTGACGGAGCTGATCCCCCCACAAGTGGTGGAGGATGCGGGACGTCTCGCACTCCTGGAAGAGTCACAGAGGGCAATAAAATACTGCATGTCCTGGGTTAAAGCTGTGGCAGCAACGCAAACAGGTGCTTCCAGCATGATTATGCTCATCAAGGCACACTGGTGCAAGCCAATCTCCAGCAGCAGCAGATCAGCGCCCAGCAGCAGAGGGGGGCACCAATGGAGCCATGCTGGCCCAAGGGAGACCAATCAGCTCCGGGTCCGCGGTCAACTTGGCCGCGCTTGACAGGAGACAACTCCAAAGAAGGAGGAACCGGCAGGATGACAACGGCCAGAGTGCGGAAAGTCAGGTAAGGAGGCGTTACAATATGATGACGCTTGAAGATGATGTGGAGGCCTTCCTAACTATATTTGAGCGAGTGGCCGAGAGAGAATCGTAGAAGGCCTATTCTGATCTTCCCCTGCCAGAGGCCAAAATCTACAGCAAGCTAAAGACGGAAATCCTCACCCATCTGGGGGTGAATCTGGCTGTCAGAGCCAGCGAGTGCAAGATTGGGTGTATTGCCTCAAGACAGGTCCCCAGGCGCAAATGTTCGACTTGTTCCACCTGGTGTCTAAAGTGGTTGCAGGACGGAATCTGTACTCCGGACACAGATGGTGGAGAGAGCTGTAATGGGTGGTTCATTCAAACCCTGCCCAGAGCTCTATACAATGCTGGATTGCCAGGGAGATCCAGTGTGCTGATGACCTGGTGAGCCTGGTGGAGAGGTACCTAAAGCTCGTGGAAATCTCCTATTAGCCGACTCCAGTGGTGTCGGTAGGGTCGGTTGCTGGCGCTCACAAAAGTGTGCCCAGACATGTGACTAGGAAGGACGAGGTCGGATAGTTCCCAGCAGATCCCCAGCTTGGTCCAGTGAGGAGTCCTTCGCACCGGATGTATGCTGGATTGGGTGTCAAGGTCTCCGGGGGCACATTGGCGGCACACTGTCCCCGATGTTTCTATAGGAGCCCATGGCTGCAACGCAAGCCGCGCAGTGTTCCTGGTTTTCCTTACATTCCTACTGTGCCGTACTCAACCTGGTGAGGGTCCCCAGGTCTGCCAGGTATCGGGTCTAATTGGGGGTGGGTTCGCGGGGGGTATGGTAGCAGTGTGTGGGACTTCTGGACTCATGGAGTTGGTGACCCTGTTAAGGGCACACCCCCTCATGTACGGGTTTCCCCGGGAAAAGGGAGGGGGTACAATGTATCCTGGGGACATAAGAATACCCGGGGGCCAAGGTGACTTTGGTAAGACAGTCTCCCCTGTGCCATACGGGGGGGGTCGTAAAAAATCTAATGTACCCCTAATTTGGGAAGGGTTTTTCCCCGGTGTTTTGGACTTGTGGGTAAGGCCATGCCGGCGGCCAAAGGGGGGCCCCAAAAAAATTCTGCGAAGGGTAATAAAAAAAAAAGGATGTGTATCATGGGGGTCCGCGGGAATTTCCCTTTTGGTGGTATTAGCGGGGGATGAAAAAGAGGAAGCACCCCAAACAAAACCCCCCTATCTGGAGTGCCCCCGAAAATTTTGGGAACCCCCCAGCTCGGATTGACCTTAAAAAACCGCTTAAAAAGTCACTTTTTGATCAAGGGTTTTTCCCCAGGAACCAGGGCAGATGGCAGGTTTTTGCACTTCGCCATGGTTAACGATTTACTGTACCGGGGTAAATAAATAAGAGAGGAGGGGTGGGAACAACTGCTGGTACCCGGCCCTATAGCGGATTGCTGGACCTAGCCACTAAACCCTTTTGGGGGACACTTGGGGAGAGAAGACCCGGGGCAATCTTACAAAATTTTATTGGCCGGATGTCTTTGGGAAATTTTGGATTTTTCCCACCCCTGTCCCACCCCAAATTTAAACAGCCCCTTTTGTTGCATTTCCGTACCCTTTTTGTGCCTCCCCCTTATAGAGCCCCAACTTGGGCAAAAGGGGATGGATATGGGGGGCCCACGGGTAAAGTCACGGGGGTCCCCCAATACTTATGTTAAAGTTTTATCTAACCGGGGCCCCCGGAAGCAGAAACCCAAAAAATTCCTCCTCAAAATTTTTGCCCGAGAACTGATGCACTTTTTTTCCCATTTTGCCAAAAAGATCTGACCGACGGGGAACCCCCTTCATGCCCCCCGGGGTCATAAAAGAGCTGTGCAAGGTCCTGACATAAAGCACTACGGACGTCATGTACCATCTGCAAACTGATGGGCTGTAGAGCGGCTCAAAAAAACCTGAAGGGTTGGGCAGGAAGGTAGTGGAAAAAATGGGCGTGTTGGGGTGCTTAATACCGCCCATTGTTTTCTATACTGGAAGTTCCCCCAACCTCCCCCTTTTTTCCCCCCTTTGAACTACTGTAGGGAGGCATCCCCCTCGGTTTCTTGAGTAGCCAAGGGGACCTGGGGAAAATGAGGGCAACCATACAAAAGTGAATTGAGCCGTACCCCAAAAGGAGGAGAGGATCGCCAATTCATTTCCCCCTATAAGGAGGGCCCCTTCTCCAGCTCAAGAAAAACCCCAAAATAGGGGTTTTTAATAGGACGGGCCCGGGTTCGACAATTTCCAAACCCCGGGGGGCAGGGACCCGGTTTGAGGGTTTTTGGAGAAAATTAAAGAGGTAAACTTTTAAGATAAACCAAACCAAAAAAAGGAAAAACCCGGAAAAGGGCCTGGGAAAACCAAAAAAAAAAAAAAAAAAAAAAAAAGGTGTATTTTTCATGTAAACCTCAAACAAAACTCTTGGGAAAAACAGGGACTCGAGGTGTCCTTTTTTGGGGTGTTTTTTAAAAAATTTTGGCCCTGTATGTGCCCTTTGGGGGGTGGTTTTGAGACCGTCTTTTTGTGAGTAATGTGTTTTTGGGGGGGTTTTAAAGGGGTGGCCTGATGTGGCCCTCTTTGCAAAACTCAAAAAAATTGGGGGGCAATGTAAGGGATTACCCCGTTAGGCAGGCAGAAAAGGCCCTAGATAAAAAGTAGGGCCCCCTTTTTAAATAAGGGCCCCCAAAATAAAGGGTTTGGGTTTTAGGGGCATAACTAGAGAAAACCCCGGGCCCCAAAGAAACTTTTGGATGGGGGGCCCCCCCCCCGCTCGCCCACCCCCCTACCCCCGACCAATTTCCCAAAGGGCATGCTGTTTGATAAAGTAGATAATACAAGGGGGGAAAAACCTCGCCATACATATCAAACCCTCATAAATGCTACCAAAAAAAAACCCACTAACTAAGACCAGGGATTTTCCCAAAAACCCCTATTTCATAAGGAACCCTGATTAAAACCCCCCAAACAAGACCACAAATTACCCACCAAAAAGAGACTGAATACTACCCCTACACTAAATTTCTGAACAAATCTACAAAGACCAATACTGTCTAATAATAATAATAAAAATATTAATAATATAGTTACCAAATGGATATTTCCAGTGTACCAGGCTCTGCAACTTTATATTACCTTTCCCCAAAAGTGACCATATAGTGGTAGACACCAGTTTTCACAGGCCCTGCAGACGTAAAATAACCCCCCAAACAGTGACCATATAGTGGTAACACCAGTGTACACGGGTCTGGGAACTGTAAAAAACCCCCCATAAGTGACCAATAGTGGGAGACCAAACCCGTGTACAAAGGGCACTCAGCCCATAAATTTCCCCCAAAAACAGTGATAAAATAGTGGTAGACACCAGTGAAAACCCGGCTCTGCAGACGTATATTACCTCCATACAGTGACCAATAGTGGTAGAAAAGAAATGTAACCCCAAACCCCTTTTCAGACCCTATAAGGGGAAATTTCAAAAAAATAAATTACAACTTGGACCAAGGTGGAAAATTTCCAAAACCAGTCCCCTTGACTTTCTCTTTTGTTCGGGATCCGGGCCCCCCGCCATCATGATGACATCTCCCGACCACTTTCCCCCCAGATTTAACCACAAATAATCTTTTGAATCCCCGACTTTTTTCCCGCACCTGCCCCCCCGGGGGATATGGGGTCCATTTAGGCAGGCAGGGTTTTTGATAGGAAAAATAGGGGCCCCAAATAGGAAAGGTTTTTTGGTAGCCAATAAATGCCCATAAGGCAGGCCCGGGGTTTTTGGTAGCCCAAAGAAGCCAAAACAGGTAGACAGGGGTTAGGTGGGCTATAGGGGCCATATAGGGAAAGGGGTTTTGGGGAGCTAAAGGGCCCCATATTAAAATAGACAAGGGCCAGGCTTGTGGGGGGATACAGGCAGGGGGTTTTTGGGGTATACGGCAGTCAAAAAGGGGGGATAAAGGGAGGCAAAAGGGGTTACGGGGAGGCATATAGGGGGGTAAAGGCAGGCATAGGGGCTGTATAGGGAGGCCCAAAGGGGGGTATAGGCAGGGAGGCAGGCATAAAAGGGGCGGGATAGGGATGCATATAGGGGCTTTTATAGGCGGGGTATGGGGGGTGTATAGGCAGGGATATGGGGTGAATAGGCAGGCTTTGGGGGGGGTATAGGCAGGCATAAAGGGGGGTATAGGGGGGGCATAATGGGGGGTAAAGGCCATTTGGGGGGAAAAGGGATCAAAATGGGGGGTAAAAAGGCAGGCCTATGGGAAATGAAAAGGCAGGGATATGGGGGGAAAGGTAGGGAAAATTTGGGGGGGGATAGGGAGGCAATTTGGGGGGCATAAGCATATAAAAGGGGGTATAGGGAGGCATAAAGGGGGGGAAAAGGGGAGGGTATGGGGGGTAAAGGCCCGGCATATGGGGGGTATAAAGGGAGGCTATGGGGGGGTAAAGGCAGGCATTTTTGGGGGGGAATAGGGAGGCATATGGGGGGATATAGGCAGGCAATAAGGGGGTATAGGCCGGCATATGGGGGGGGATAGGCAGGCCCTAGGGGGGGGGATAGGCAGGCAAAATGGGGGGATAGGCAGGGATATTGGGGGGGGAAGTAGGGAAATGGGGGGTTTTAGGGGAAAGGGATATTTGGGGGGTATAGGCAGGGATTTTGGGGGGAATAGGGAGGGATATGGGGGTTTTAGGGAGGCATATGGGGGGAGGTTTAAAAAAAAAATTAAATTACTCACCTCGGCCACAATCCCCATGCGCCGCTCGCTCCTGTCTGCCCGCCTCCCCCGCAGCCCCCTTTCCCCAACGCGGGTGGCGGGGTGGGGGGGACGTCACCCGCGCCCCAGCCCACGTTTCCCAGAGGCCGGGAGGGAATTACAGAGCGGAGCAATCGGGGCCCGTTTTGCTAGCCCAGGGCCCCGCTGGGCCCCGAAAACTCGGGGGCCGGGGGGCCTTTTGGGGGTTTTTAGAGGGCATTTTTCCCGGGCCCCGCAACCCCCCTCCCGGCCGCGTGAAAAGGGTTTAAATTCACTGCCAAACGGGCCCAGGAGGGGGCATTAAACCCCCGGGGAGCAACGCGTAACAGCCCGCCCCGGGGGCCCCCCCTTTCCAAAGGGGGCCCCCCCATCAACTGCTAACCCCCCTCTCCCCGGTAGTTACCCCCTGGTTGGGTTTTTAGGTCCCAGGAAAAGGTTTGGCCCCTGTTAGGTAGGTAAAATAGGTTTGTAGGCCCCAAATTTAAAAAGGGAGGGTAGATCCAGAAAGATAAGTAGGCTCCAGATAGGTGGCAGGTGGGTTCCCAAAAATAGCAAAGGGTTTTAAAGGGAAGGAGTTAGGGAGGTTAAGGTTGGCCCCAGGTAGGTAAAGGGAGGTGGCCCTTTTTTATGTAAGTTAAGGGGGGCCAAAGTTAAAGGGAGGTTTCGCCCCATTTATGTAGGTTTTAGGGTGCCCCTGTTGGGGCTTGGGGCCCAGTTAAAACTGGGCCCCCCGTTATGTAGGTTTCGGTGGTCCCCCGTAATTTTTGGGGGGAGAGCAGGGTTTCAACCAAATTTTTGAAAGGGTTTAATTTTCCTAGGTGGCTGGGGAGTAACAGATGAATAACCCCCTGGAGATTGTGGGTACAGCTAAAGACCAAAATCAAAAAAAGAATCATATTGCCAGGTAGATTGTAGGTGGGCCCCAATTAGGTAAGTGGGTCACAGTTATGGGAGGTGGGCCCCAATTTTTTTTAGGGGTTTTTTTTTGGCTTCAGAAATGTGGGTGGGAGAACAGGTACAGGCCATAGCTTACAGGCACAATCTCCTAGGTGAGTGGGGACAAAACAGATTTGATTAACTAAAATTTTAAAAGGCAGGCCCCAGTTATGAAAATTGTTGTTTGGGGCCCCTAAAGTAGATTGTAGGGGGGCCCCCTAATGAAAGGGTTTTCCCAGGGTGGGGAGTTTGGGAGGGGGCCCAAATTTAGTTTGGGAAAGGTGGACCCCCGGTAAATAAAAAGGTAGGTGGGCCACATATATGTTGTAGGTAGGTGATGAGTGGGCCCCAGGTATTTAGATTGTAGGTGGACCCCAGGTAGGTAGTGAAAGGTGGGCCTGATTACTTAAAGGAAAAAAAAAATAACTCACCTCTCTTCCAGTTTCCCTGACATAAAGAGCAGCAGGCTGGCTTCTCCCTGTCAAGCCAGGCACAGACAGCGGGAATGATGTGAAAAACATCACGCACCCATGTCCGTACTAGTGGCCAACGCTTTGGAAGCCTAAAATTTCCTTTTGACCTACTAGGGGTTTAAAAGCGGGGAAACACTGGTTTTTGGGCTCAGCCCCAAATTTTTCAAAATCACACAAACTCTGGAATCAGTTTTTTATTTCCCTTGTTTTCCCGGGGCCTGGCCCTTTTAACACTCGGGACGGAGTCCGGGACATTCGAGACAGGGGTGCAGCTCCGGGCCCCCCTTGGGGGGTGGGTGGGCCCCTTTTTTCAACCGCTAAAGGCTGCTACAGTGGTAGTTCCGCCACTGCTTTAAACTCCTTTTTATGGAAAAAATTAGCTTTTCCCGGGACATCAACCACCTCTCTCTCTGCCCTATCAGTCCTGGCTGGGAAGGTGACATTACTCCTTGCCATGTGTTATCACTAGCACAAGAGCTTGTTTATCTTACTTACTGACAAAGTTTAACCCTTTCAAGTTCATAGGTTTCCCTAGTTACATAGTTAGGGAAGGGGTTTAAAGAAAACCATTCCCCTCTGAGTTCAACCAAGGGGGGGGAAAAAAGTGGGTGAGGGAGAGAGACAAGGACTTTAAAGCCCAGGGTCCCCACTGGTTAAAAGCCCCGAAAACCCCCAAGGGAAAACCAACCTGCACCCCGTATAGACCCTATATCTTTACCCCAAAACCCGCCACCGGGGGCCCGGAACCAGAATTTTACCTACTACGTACGCATTAATATTCTTTAGTTTTTCCCGGGAGGTATCTAAGACTTTTTTGAAACTCTCTAAAATTTCCCCGGGCCCCCTGACCACTCCTCGGCAGGCTATTTTCCCCAGATTTACAGGGTTTTTACAGTAAGAACGCTCTTCACCTCTGGAGGTTTTAAAAACCTTTTTTTTTCTAGTCCCAAGGGAATGTCCCCCTTTTTCTTTTGAGGGGGCCCTTCCCCCTGAAATTTAAATTTTTCCCCCCTTTTTTTTTTTTGGGGAGGGGCCAAAATTTTTATAAATTTAAAATAAATTAAACATGGGCCCCCCAAGCCGTCTTTTTTCAAGACTAAATAATTTTTAAATTTTAAATAAAAACCCCCCCTCATTTAAATAAAGATGCTCCATTCCCCTTATAAGGGTTTGGTTTCTCGTCCTTTTTTACTCCTCTCTAGCTTTTAAATTTCATCCTTCTAAATAACTGGGGGGCCCAGAACTGAACAGCAAATTCTAATGAGGTCGCAAAACCCAAAGCTTTTTTAAAAGGGTAGAATGACATCCTTGTCCCCTTTAAATCCATGCTCTTTTTTAAAACACCCAATATCCTTTCTGTGGGGGCCTGAGCCCGGCGGGGTTGACATTGCATGCTTTTTCTGTATTTTATTTATCAAAAAGAACCCCCCGATTCTTTCCCCAACAAGCGATTCTCCAAGTTTTTCCTCCCCCTAGGGCATATGATGCCTGTATATTAATTTTTCCCCGAGCAGAAAACCCTTTCATTTTTTTCCCCCATTGAACCCCATTTTTCCAAATGGATCCCAAGCACTCATTTTTTCCCCGGTCTGCTTTCAATTTATGAGCATCTTCCTAGGGTTGGGACTAAACCCAAAATAGTTGGTGCATCTCAAAAACAAAAAAAAACCCTGCTAAAATTGGGTCCCTTCCCCTATATCCCTTAATAAATACATTTAAAAAAGAAGGACCCAATACTGAGCCCTGCGGCACACCACTTTTCCCAAACCGGGGGGCCACCCCAGGGGAGGAAAAAAAATTTTCCACCACTCCTGATACATCCAGCAGCCAGTTTTTTTAAACCAATTACACACTGTTATCTCTTAAAACCGAAAAGGTTCCCATTTTTTCCCAACAAACGCTTATTTCGGGAAAAGTGTTAAAACCCTTTTTCAAAAGGGCTAAAAACACAATATCCCCAGCAGCCCCGCTATCCAACTTCTACTCGCCTTTTCATAAAAAGAAATCAATTGGTCCCGACAGCTTCTGTCCTTAGTAAATCCATGCTGGGGAATCACAAAAAAAATTTTTTTTGTCAAATACTCCTGATATAGTCCCTAAAGACCCTTTCAAACATTTTTCCCCCAACAGAATGTTAAACTTACGGCTAAAATTACCTGGGGAAGACTTTTGAACCTTTTTGGGAAAAGGAACTACAATTTTTCCCCTTGCCCCCAACTCCGGGAAATATAAACCCGCACCAAGGAAAACTCTAAATATCAAAGTACAGGGGCACACTGATAACCGAGCTTTACCTTTAAGAACTCTTGGGGAATGCCACAAAGGGCCCGGAAACCCTTTTCACATTCAATTTTTATTTTAACCCTTGGGTTTCCCTTTTTCTACACTGAGCCAATTTTAAATTTTATCAGATGATTTTATTAAAACAACCCGGCCCCCACCTAATCCCCCACTTGGCCCAACCCCCCCAACTAATATCCCTTGAAATAATACTGACTGAAGAAACTATTTAGTACCTCCCGCTTTTTTCCTTTTTTTCACCAGTGACCAGCTCCCCATCCCAGGGTTTTTTTTGGGGGCCTCCCTTTCTCTGCCTTTGGCTTTTTGGCATTTTTAGTTTAAAAAAATTTCTTGGGGGTTTGCCTTGCTTTTCCTTGGCCACTTTCCTTCCTTTTGAAAATTTTTGCTGGGTTTTAAACACTTTTTTACAGATTTTTAAATTTAAACTCTTTTTAATTTTTCAAAGGCTGATGCCGAGCCCTCTGACCTTATATTTTTTTAAAAACCCTTTTTTTTTTTGTTTAAATTTCCCTCTTAAAAAGAAGGTAAAAAACCAAGTTGGTTTTTGTTTTTTGTCGCCTATACTTTTTTTACCCATGGAATATATTTTTTTGCAATAAAAAATTTTCCCCAAAAATATATTTAAAGCTCCTCCAAATTTTGGGTTCTATAAAACAATTTTTTAAAAAAGCTGCTCCCAGTCTAGGTCCTTTTTGCTCCCCCCAATAAGCAAAATTTGGGCCCCTTTTTAAAATTAAAATGGTTTTTTTTATTTCCCCCTCGTTTTTTTTTTTTTCCAATTTATCTAAAAAAAAATTAAATTTTGGTCACGTTACCTAGAATTTTCAGAAACCGTGACCGTTTTCCGACAAGTTCTCTTTATTAGAAATGACCAGATCCAACAAGCATCCCCTTCTAGTGGTTTCCTCCACAAACGCCCCATTAAAAAAAAATCCCCAACAGATTGAGGAACTTCCTTCCTTTTTCGTCCCCAAGCAGAACCGTTTAACCCCCAGTCAAAACCTTTGGGGGTTGAAAATCACCCATTATTATCACTGGGAACCTGCCCGAGTTGGCCCCCCAACCCTTGATTATGCATCTGTTCTTCTATCTCCCCAGTGATGTTTGGGGGTCAAAAAATTACACCAAAAAAAAATTTTCTGCATTAATCCCACCCTTGGGAAATTTTCCACCCACAATTTTTTAGCCACATCTTTTGCTACTCCCGCCCTGTTTTTACCTCTTTCACAAAAGGGGCCCTTTAAAATCACTCCTTACATATAAACACACTCCCCCTCCCCTCCTGTTCGCTCTTTTCTTTCCAAAAAAGATTAAAAAACCCTTTAAAAGGGTTTACCCCACCCCAAACATCCCCCAGGAGTCCAGGGCCCTGTTTTTACAATACCTACCCACATCATCAGCTCCCCCAACAACTAGCGCCCCCAAAATTTTCCCCATTTTGGGAGCAAGACAACTACATTTGTGAATAGGGCAATTTTTGTTCCCTTCCCGTTTTAAAACTTTCCGCAATGGTTTTTTATTGTATCTAACATGTTCATTAGACATCATGGGGTTTATACAAATTTCCCGATCAGAGACAAACATGGGAAATTTAAAAGTTTCCCCGTTCAGATGGCGGGTTTTCGATTAAACATCCCCTCCTTCTTTTACTTTGTTCCCCCAACCCTTAAAACTCCTGCCACCCAGTTCCCTTAATTCTCAGCCCAGGGAAAAGCAAAAGCTGTAAAAGTCCCAAACATGGGTGTAAAAATGCATTAAAAACATTCTTTATCTCTGCTGTTTTCCCATCGGGGTAAAGTTTTCAGGAACACTGGTGATTGAGGGGGTTTTAAAAAAGGGAGGAAAAAAAATTTTAGGCCCCCCGAGCATGGGAACCTGGAATTTCCTTAAACCCTTGGGGGAAAGGGAAAAAGGCAGAAACAAAGAGACAAAAAACAATGGCAGATATAAGAGCCATGTATACTAACTGTAATTTGGCCCCCCCAATAACAACCCACGGGAGGCCCCCCAGTCCGACACTGTTTTCCCAAGGGGAAAAGTTTGGGGCATTAAAAAAGATAAACCCAAAATCCAAGCTTCCCCGATTTAAGAACCCCCCACGGGCAAAGGGTGCCCTCCCAGCAAGGCTCTAGAGCAAGAGAGGTTTTTGGGAGCCAAAAAAAACTTCTGTAAACAAGAGGAAAAAAAAAACTTTTCTCAAATCTAAAAAAAAAGTGAAACCCAAAAAAAACAATGTTAAATTTTGTATTTTAATTTTGATTTAGCTTTGCCTACATGTTTAAAGCTAATTAACATGGTGAGATTTTGCTTTTCATTGGGCATTTTTTTAAAGCACATATCTAATTTTATTAAACAATTTAAAATTTGGTAATTGCTGCAGACCCCGGTCATTTTTCGTCAAGAGTTTAACTTAAAAAACCGGTCAGAGAGATTTTTCCCCCTTTTTCAAAATTTTCATAATCCTGTTACAAAAAAGACAGGTTTTTTCCTTTTCTTGATACCTCCTCTCTGGTTCCCGCTTTCAAAATTTAAGCACGGGGACCCTATTTCCGCCCCCTCCACATAAATTTCGGTGTGATCGCTAACTTTCAAAATAAACCCTTTCCCGTCCAAGCTGGAAAAAATGTTCTTTTTAGGAATCCTACTCTGTTTATCTGGATTGTCCCTCGGGCAACTGTATTTGCTCAATGGAGGGTATAAATAGGTAAAAAAAATTGATTTGTGTGCAATGAACATCCATTGTGCCAGAATGATACTTGTGCCATTTGTTTCTGGGTAGCCTGGAGGATTTATTTGGCCTTGGGTTTTTTAAATTTGGGGAAATTTTTTTACTTAAAATGCCCAAAAAATGAACACCCCTTATTCATAAATAATCCTTACCATATTGATCTACATAACCTTCACCACCAAATCCAAAAAATCCCCATACACTCATCCAGGGATCTCATAATGAGAGAAAAATGTCCTTAAAAATTCCATATTCACTTGAAGCTGGTCAGTTTACCTCTATTTCTTTTAAACCCATACCAACATATCTATGAGGGGCAGGTAATCACAGCTGGCACCTTTCGCTTTTGCGGGATTGGAAAAATTTAGTCCCAAACCCTTAAACCCTAACCAACCCCGGCCGGGCTGAATTATAAAAATAATTTTTGGGAATGTGAAAAAAGGGGTACGAACCATGGCAACCAAGGGCCTAGTAATCTTTAAAACAACTTATTAAAACTCAAAACTCTCACTCTTAAGGGCCGTTCACAAAGGCTTATAAACAGGGGCGGACTTCAGCCGTAATTTTCCCCGGCCCTACTGCGCTGCAATACGGGTTGGAAAACCGTCCCCGCCAAATTTTTCGGGAATCACAGTTTTTTCATAGAGAACTACGGATTCCCCACGGGGGAGAAAGTTACATGTTATTTTCCCGGGGGGAACGCGCCGTGGATAATGGGAAAAACTATGGGGGCCCTTTCCCAAGCCCCCCACGCCCCTTACTTTAACTGTAATGGGGGGGCGAAATCCGTCCCCCCAATTACAGCTTGAAAAAAGCTGTGTGGGAAACCCCCCTTTTGAATTTCTATTTTGCCCTACTATTGGGGGTTTAAAAGGAAAAGTTTTTTCACTCTGCGTTTTTACAGAGCCAAAAGGGAAAACTTTCCCGGGTCCCACTTCCCATTTAGGGTTGGGGGTTTGTTCAACAGTAAGGGAATTGGGATTCCAAACTCTGGTTGGGCCCTAAGGGTAATTTCCCTTTACAGTAAGATAAAAATGCAAAGGGGTTTGTTTAAACGGTAAATGCACAAGGCTACAGTGCCAAAAAAAATTAAAGCTTGTCTGGGAGGGGCCGGTTTTACACCACGTTATTTTGGGTTATTTCAAACTAAAACGTTTTTATACCCAAACACCCAAAAACGTACAAAAGACAAAAATGGTTAAACATGAAGTCAAAAGAGCATCCTGTGGGAATTTTCTCCAACCGCTTTTCGTTCCAAAATACTTTTTTTGAAGGGTTTAAGCTACGTTTGCATTCATTTTAATGTATATGGTTTTCTATTCAAACCATAAAACTTTATTGACTAGAACAGACTTTTGACTAAAAACATATACTTTATTAAAAAAAAATTTAAAAAAAATTAAAATAAGTTAAAAAAAAATAGCCAAAACAACAAAAATTTAAAACATATTGATGCTTTTTTTCAGCCATACGTTAAAGAGAACCTGTCACATAGATTATGACCCCTTGCTGAGGGCAGGATAAGCTAGTGACAGACCTGCTGTTTCCAGCGCTATGTCCCCCTTTTCAAAAAATATGTTGTAGTTTTTGTGTAAAATTTTAAAGCTCAAATCAAAAGTTTTTAAACCATAAGAAGGGGCATTCGAAAAAGTCAGTTTTTTTTCAAACCCCGCCCACCTGAGGCTAACCTCGCCCACCTCAACTGATAAACCTATTACTTTGATTAGGTAGAAACATGTGAATAACTGTGAGTGGGTGGGGCTAGCCTTTGGTGGGCGGGGCTAACACCTACTCATGAATAAGATTTGAGGAGTAAATGCTCTAAAACTACAGCATCTTACAGAATAAGGGACACAGCGCTGGAAACAGCAGGTCACTAGCTTGTGCTGCCCTTAGAAAGGGGGCATAAGCTATGCGACAGGTTCCCTTTAAGAAAAAAAAGTGTTTACCTATGCTGTATGGTAAAAACTTTGTGTGAACCCCCCCTAAGTAATGTAAACTAGAACCTGTATTTCAAGATAAGGAACTCAGCAGGGAGTGATTCATCATCCTGACCACTGCTTCAGCCTGTAAGAGCAGAGAGAGGTGGCTGATAACTGGAAACAGGTGTACAAAAAGATAAGATCTGCTCCTAACTCTAAGGGTGTATTGCGGTGCATATAGTACACACCACAATACACCAGGTGTTTTGGAATGACAGGGGCGGACGGGCCTGGCCCCATAGACATTCATTGTCACATGTCACTTATCTCCCCTCGCGTACAATCCGATCGCATTGTACATGCGGGGGGACGCCGCATAATATATAGCTCTCTATAAGAGCTATGGATTACCGCAATTACGGCACGTATTTTGCCACATATAACGCGCAATACGCAGCAAAATGCGTGCCAAAATAAGCCGTGTGAACATACCCTAAAGAGAAACTCAAAACAGCAATGTTCCTGGTATAGTCTTTATTTTTGCCCACATGATTAATCAATGAAATGAGAATACCCCTTCAGTGCAAAACAAAGTTTTACATATATATAAAAATATTAAAAGTTCAATACATATTCCTTTGGCTTTCTACAAATTAAAAAAATAAAAACATAATTGGTATCACCACGCCTAAGTGTGATCTATTAGAATACAACATTAATTTATTAGATATGGTGACCAACATGAAAAGAAAATTAAAAATATCCAAAGCTAAAGTCAGTTTTTTGGCCTTTCAAAGAAGTTGGAATAGAGTGCTCGAAAGGTTGCATGGACCAGTATACACTTCACTTCAGCCTGTAAAAATGAGCCCTTATTCAGGTCTATAGATAGAAAATAAAAAGTTATTACTTTCAGAAAATGTCAATGCAAAGTTAATTTAAAAAAATAAAACAAGTTTTAATTGAAAAAAAAATACTGAAACTGTAAAAATTTGTATTGCCGGCATTGTACCAAACTGCAGAATAAAGATAACACGTCACTTGTAACGCACAGTGAACTCCATAAAAATGAAACCCCCACAATGCAACTGTGTGTTGTCACATTGGACCCCACAAATTTTTTTGGGAGGTTTCCAATACACTATATAGTTTGGTAAATGGTAGCACTGGCTCTATGAAGGTGTGGATAAAAAACAAATGTGACGTAAACAAAACCTCTGTAGGCTATGCCCTTTCACACGAGCTTAATGCGGGACGTAATTTCGCCCCGCAATTACGCCGTGTGGACGGGGGCGGGGCGGGGGGCGGGGGAGTAAGCAGGGGCCGGCACTTCGCCGGCCCATTGACTATCACTGCTAGCGGCGCGTATACGCCGCTAGAAAGTGACATGTCAATTATCTCCCCGCCCGGCGGCTCCGCCGGGCGGGGAGAGGAGACGTAATCCATAGTTCTCTATGAGAACTGTGAATTACCGTAATGAATGGGCCGTTTCGGCCCGTAATTGGCGCACTTCGGCGCGTAATTACGGACCGAAATACGGCCCATTTTAAGCCGTGTGAACATGGCCTTACTGTAGGAAGGACATAATGCCAACATAATTACTACATCTTGTCATGTTTTCAACAGGAGGTAGTGTGCCACTACTGGGCTTACTCCAAGCGGACGTGACTAAGCGGCCATCGGGTTCTTCACAGAGCCTTTGATGATAAGGTTGGCTCACCCCTGATGGCCGCCAGGTGCAACCTCAGAGCAATCCCCAGCAGTGGCAGCTGACCTGGACAGATCAGAAGAGCACACAGTCACCATACGGAGGGAAAAAGCTATATAACAAGGCACAGACAGAAAGGCCTGACAGAGCCCAAACAATATGGCCAGATAGAGGCCAAAGTACAAGACATGACAATAGTTGCAAGCAAAACACAAGCCACGTAGCTAGACTAGACAGAAGACATGGCAGAAGCAAATAAGGTAGGCATAACAAGGAACAGACAAACAGGACACAACAGGAACTATGGCTAGGACTAAAACAAAGAACAATGGCTAAAAACAAAAAAGGAAAACAAACATAAGCATAAAGCTATGAACAAACAAGACAGACATAAACATGACACATGCCAAGACTAAATGACAAGACCCAAGGTGAAACACAACATGGAAGCACAAACATCATGCCCAGTGGTGTCGGAGAGACTGCTTGATATGGAAGGTGGAAGAGGATTGGCTAGAGAAGCCCTTTTCTTCTTCTTCTGGTCCACACCTCCATGCTGACATCTCCCAGCCAACACTCATCCATGCAGATTTGGACACAAATGTCTTATAAGCCTCACTTTTCCAGCACCTCTTTGCCTTTTCCCAACTCTGTACAAACTTTCCAGGGGTGGGAAAGTAAGTTCAGACTAGAGTTTAGAGGCACAGTCTCCGAGGAGGAACAGAAGACTAACCCGCTGGAGACTGTGCTACAACCCTGGCCTGTACCCCTCAGAGTCATATTATATGGTTCGAACTCCTTCTCCTGCACCCTGAAGATCAACCGCAGGCATGATGTATGATCTCTAGAGGTGCAGGGGATGGAGGTTAGTACTGTTATGCTTTTTGTAGTGTTTTTTCTACAGATTTCCCCCTTGGACTATTTAACCAGCATTTGAACCATTTCTTTAATAAAATGGTCACTGAGGACCTGTGTCAGGGAGAGTTTATTTAAATAAAGTGTTATTTGTGTTGTGTCAGTGTGTTTTTTATCATTTATTTCCAGTGTTAGTAATAGAGAGTTTGACAGATGCCTCTATATGACTAGAACTGGGACTTGGTGTCAGCCAAGTCCCAGTGCTAGTAACAGAGAGACGTCTGTAAGACACCTATATTGCTAACACTTGCATGGTGACACGCGGCTGTAACTTAGTAAGTCTAAGGCCTGGGCGTTCTTAGGCACAGTGTGTGGGCCAGGCCCAGCTCCTTATGGCGGCGAGCCTCGCTGTGTCGGACTCGCGGCCCACTGGAAAATCCCCTGATGGGCCAGACTGACAATGGGTACGGGTCCTAGAGGTGGGACCTGTATTTATAACACATTGATGGCATGTCATATCGATAAGCTATCAATGTTTGTGATCATAAAATCCCTTTATGCTTTAAAGGAGTTGTGCCACAATAGAAATTATATCCCAATGAATAGATATTGCCAAAATGAAAACTTTGCAAATATTTGTACAAAAATGAACAGTGTTTTTAAAACACTCCTACCTATACAGTCTTGCTCATTAAATTTATATCCCTTGTTGTCGGTAGTTATGGCCTTCTGATACTTTTTCTCTTATCTGGTTAATCATGCCCAGTTAATACTAGCGAGAGCTTCCACACCGCTAATAAGGGTATGTTCACACGGCATCTTTCAGGACATATTTAGGGGCGTAACTGTGCCCCAAAATACATCCTGTAACTATGGTAATCATAGCTCTCATAGAGAGGCATGATTAACCGCCGTCTTCCCTGGCGCATAAATGGCGAGAAGTGACTTGTCACTTCTTACACCCGGAACTCGATACGCGTCAGGGAAGACGGAGGGAAATCATAAGGATAATGCAAGTGTATGGGGCTGGCTACACTCTCCCCCACGCTGTACTTCTAAAACATACTCCAGCTGCCACAGGCGCGCAGCTTAGAACTAAGGTGGTGGTGTGACCTGTAGTTTCGGTCAGTTGAGAAATAGTCATGTGACCAAAATGAAGTTCCACCACTAACCAGAAATGCTGATGAAAGGAAGAGTGGGACGTAGGGGCAAGGACGAAGGGTGATGTGAGGGTTATTTTTCTCAGACATAATTATCATTCTAACTGAATAGATTATGCCCCCTTGCTGGGGGCAGCACAAGCTAGTGACAGACATGCTGTTTCCAGCGCTGTGCCCCTTATAAAGTCATTTTAAACCTTGTTTTTCCCCTTACTTTTCCAGAATATGGACTAGACATTTTGGTACTCCCACAGAAAGTTCAAATGCCTGACCCTGACCTGACACACGGTGCCTGTATCTGCTGTCTCCCCAGCCAGGTGGAATAGGATAAAAACACAATTGTGCCATATTTTTTGGAGAGATTTTGTCTTTATGGAGTTTATCGTGCAGTTTAAATGACGTCATCTTTATCCTGTGGGTCAGTACTATTCAGAATATTTTTAGGTTTTTCATTTGCTTGACATCGCCATTTTCTGAGGCTAATAACATTTTTTTTTTCTGTCTACAGACCTGTGTGAGGACTCGTTAGTGCCATTAGTAACATTTTCATTAGTAACATTTTTGGTTACCAGTAACATTTAGATCACTTTTTATTCCAGTTTTCTGGTAGGCCACACCATGATGCAGGATAAATAAGGTTATTCACTTTTACAGACATGGCAATTCCAATTATGTTTATTTTTTTATATTATTTTTATTTAAAACATGGGATAAAGTTGTGTTTTAAGCTTTCATTCTTCTTTTTAGATTTATTCACATTTTTTACAATGCCTTCTTTAGTTAAATGGATAGCGACTGGAG
This sequence comes from Phyllomedusa bahiana, assembly GCA_025379985.1. Classification (NCBI taxonomy): domain Eukaryota; kingdom Metazoa; phylum Chordata; class Amphibia; order Anura; family Hylidae; genus Phyllomedusa; species Phyllomedusa bahiana. The sequence continues at coordinate 65,968 of JAODAL010003166.1, forward strand.
CGATCTCTGATCCAAGCCTCTAAATGCAGGTGCCACTGTATATGGAATATGCTCAGCTCATGAGTCTGCTTCATACATCCTGGTGCCTCCTTGTTAACCATGAGGTGCATCTACCTCTGCCTACCCAACATCCCGACCCTTCCCACAAGAGCAATCACGAAAAGATTGGATTTACATACTAATGAGAAGTTTATGTGGCTACAAAAGTATTAATTTGATTTTGTTGCAAGTAATTGTCTAAGCCGTTCCTGAAGTCCTCACCTGTTCCTGTTCTGACTAGCTCATAGTGCAGCTTTTCCACAGATTCAGTGTTTATGGTAAAGGTCTGTTGACAATTTTACACATAGACGATTTCTACCATATTTTTATAGGGGCCATTTATATACACAGACATTTCCTTGTAGACATCTCTTTTCAAAACTAAATAAGTTTAATTCTTTTAACCTTTCTTCATAAGTAAGATTCTCCATTCCTCTTATTAGTTTGGTTGCTCACCTTTGTGCTTTCTTTTACTCCAGTACATCCTTTCTATAAACTAGTGCCCACATCTGAACTGCATATTCTATATGAAACCAGACCAATGCTTTGTATGGCGGTAATAATGCATCCCTGTCCTGTGAGTATATGCCTCGTTCAATACATGACAATTTCTGGTTGGCTTCAGAAGCAGTTGATTGACATTGCATGCAGTTCTGTAGTCAATGATCTACAAGCATGCCCAGATCCCTCTCAACGAGCGACTCTCCCAGTTTTTCACCACCTAGGACATATGATGCCTGCAGATTATTTGTATAACTATAACATCCAAATGTATAACTGTACACTTCTCCACATTGAACCTTATTTGCCAAGTGGATGCCCAAACACACAGGGCGCCTGTGGGTGACATGTCACTGAGGGTGACATGTCAGAAAAGAGACGTTTAGACGTTAGATTTAAGGTGCATTAAATGAGTGTAAAGTGCACCTGATTGAATGAACCTGTCAAAAATCTGGCATCTGGTATACCTTCGATAGTATAATTGATGCACCTAATCTAGGCACATAGCATATCATTGGTAGCATATTTGATGCATCTAATTTAGGTTCATTCAAATGTGTCGTGCCTGGCGTATAATGAACCTGCAAGGTTTAACACAGATAAATGCAAGGTTATGCACATGGGGAGGAAAAATCCATTACATGATTACATGTTAAATGGAAAAACACTGGGTAAAAGTGACATGGAGAAGGACTTGGGAATCCTGGTGGACAGTAAACTTAACTGTAGCAGCCAGTGTCAGGCAGCAGCTGCCAAGGCAAATAGGATCATGGGTTGTATTAAAAGGGGCATAGATGCACATGATGGGAACATTATTCTCCCACTATACAAGTCACTGGTTAGACCACACATGGAATATTGTGTACAGTTTTGGGCACTAGTGCACAGGAAAGACATTTTAGAGCTTGAACAGGTACAAAGGCGGGCAACAAAAATAATAAAAGGACTGGGTGGACTGCAATATCCGGAAAGATTAGCAAGATTAGGGTTATTTAGTTTAGAGAAAAGACAACTTTGGTGGGACATAATAAATATGTTTAAATATATTAAGGGCCAATATAGAGATCTCGCTAAAGATTTATTTATACCCAGGACTGTATCTAGAACAAGGGGGCATCCTCTACATCTAGAGGAAAGAAAGTTTCTACATATAAACATAGAAAGGGATTATTTACTCTTAGAGCGGTGAGACTGTGGAACTCTATGCCAGAGGAAATTGTCATGGTGAATTCACTAACAGGGTTCAAGAAGGGCTTGGATGCATTTCTGGTGAAATGATAACATAACAAGTTATAGTGACCAGGATTCTGGAGAAGGGTCTGGATACATTTCTAGATGTAATATAACAAGTTATAGGGACTAGGATTCTGGAGGGGGGTCGTTGATCCAGGGATTTATTCCGATTGCCAGATTGGAGTCAGGAAGGAATTTTTTCCCTAACGTGAGGACAATTGGCTTCTACCAGATGGGGGTTTTTGCCTTCCTCTGGATCAACACCTTAACACTTTAGCAACACTTTAACAAATGGGCTGAACTGGATGGACGTTTGTCTTTTTTCGGCCTGACAAATTATGTAACTATGTAACCTAGTTTTGGTGTACAACAGTTCAATTATTTAGAGAATAGGGCGTCAACATTTTTTTGGCGCAAAATACACCAAAAAAATGGTCCAGCCCTAATCGGACATGTCACCCTAAATCTTCTGCCCACTAGGAATTGGCGCAGTCAAGTGTCTAGGATGTTGAACGGAGCGACCGTTTTTGGCGCAAATATTTTATAAGTGTCGGACTTGGCCAACAACATATCATGAATAAATTAATTAAAAAGGTGTACCCTTGGTGTAAACAGTTTTCAATCCAGCTAAAACTTTATTTTACCCAATAGGCGCTTATGAAGTGCAGTTTCAAAAGGTTTTTGAAAATTTCCAAAAAAACCTCTATAGGGAAGAAAAAACCTTTAAGGTTAGTTTAGCACTCGCGTATGAAAAATATAATATTTTAAGCCCCCTTTCCCCTTAGCGTTTGGCCCGCCATCTTGGACCGCCGGGGGGTACTTCTGCTCCACGGATCGCCGCTTGGGTTGAATGGATGGCACTCCGACACAGGGCCTTCCCGGGGTTAAACGGCCTTAAACCAGCTTTATTCGGGAAAATTGCAAACCAAAACATAAATCTTTAAAGGGAAAAACCCTTGGGGGCCGTCTGGCCCAAACTAACACAAATGAAATTCCCTTTCAAATATGTGGCCTGGACCTAGTGTCCCAGTACCACCCAAAGCCCCCTCAGGTCTCACCAAAGGCATTGGCTTTCCCCCCAGCCTCTTGGGGCCAGAGCCTCCCCTTGGGCTCTGTTTCCCTCCAACATCCAGGTAACGACCACCCCCCCCCCCCCCTGATCACCTGAAAGAGCCCGTTTTTTAAATAGCCAACCAGAGACGGGGCAAAAACCAAAACTTTGGAACCTGGGAGACCTGGGGACCGGGGAAAAACAGCCACCCACCCATCGCAGCTGTTCCGGGGAACCAAACCCCAAATAACGGCGGGGAAAACAGCCATGCTATATACATTTTCAGCAACCTAGTTTTTGCGACAGATAATAATTTGGGCCCCCCCCAAACCAACCCCAGGCTTTTTTGGTGGCACGTCTCCCCAGGACGGCTCCACTTAGGGGCAAAGAAAAAGGCAACTACCTTTTGTCACTTTTTCACACATCCCTCCCCTCTGAAAAAGCCCGTAGGGCTTTCCACAGACCCATGCCCCCCTCCGGGGTCAAAGCTCCTTTTTTGGGGGCAACCCCCCCCCTAAAAAACCTCGGGGCGAGATGATATTAGTCCCATACCTACCCTGTGGGTTTCACCCCATGCATTCCCCCCCTACAAGGCCAACCCATGCATGTTTCTGCAAAAAGGAAAGGCCCATTACCCACAGCCCGAAACGGCCCTTTCCCCAAGGTTTAGTTTTGAAAACCCCCATTACCATTGTTAACCCCCTTCGGGGCTGCTTACCACACAGACTATTTTGGGCCCCCCCAAAAAAATTGGGGGGGCCCCGGGGAAAGATTTTTCCCCTATTTTTTGGGCCTAGCAAAAGCCAGGGCCCCTGGTTGGTTTCTCACAACCCCCCTAGTGCACCAAAATAAAAAATGACAGCACACCTGCCCGGGCCCGCTATTCACCCAGGGCCCCCTGGGGGCACCCCCCCCCGGGGGACCCCAAAAAAAAGCAAAACCTCTTTGTCTGCAGGTTTAAAAAAGGGGTCCCCAATTTCTTTTCCTACACCAGGCCCCCGGGTCCTCACTGCCCATCTCCTGTGAAAAAACCTTCTCACCAGCGCCTTCTAGCAGTAGCCCATTTCGGCATAAACCCGGGTGGGAGATTTTTCCCTCAAAACCCCTAAAAATCATTTTTCCAAGGGGAGAACTCTCATTTTTCCACATGGGACACCCTACATCCTGCACAACATAAAATTCACTCCCCAAAAACTGGTTTTTTTTCAAAATTTGGCAACTCAGTGACACGTTCAACTTTAAAAAATAGCTCCACAGGTATCTGGCTGGAAAGGGCCCCACCTGTAGGTCGCCAAAAACCCAACAGAATAAATTTAACCCGGGAAATACTGTAGACAAAACTGTCCCCAAAGGGACCTCTGGGAAAATTTAAAATCAGCTGCCTCAAAAACCCAGGCCTTCTTTATCATCGGGGGGATTTAAAACCCCCACCTGCCTCCACTAGGGCCCAAAAACCCTACACCCAGCTCTGTGGTGTCTAGCAGCTCACTCCTTCCATCACTGCAGCCCTTTGTGAGCTTTGGCGTAAAAGGGCTACTGGCTAACACAGAAACTACTGGAGAAAAAGGGAATCCGTAGAAACCCCAAACCCAGCACATTTTCCCCTGAAAACAGGAAAATTTTCATCACTATCAAAGGCTAAATTCATGCAGGCATAACCACAGAGTCGGGAAAAACCTCCCCCTCTTTAAAAATTATTCTCCCACCCCATTGCAGAAAAGCAAAAAAATCCCCAGCATTCTCCTTTTTCCTTCGGGGCTGCACATTTAAAAACATGAAGGCTCTTCTATGGGCCCCAACAGCGCCCCGCATTACCTGCGATTTTGCAGGCATCAAACAGGTATACACATTTGCGCGGGGGTCACTGGCAGACACACCCCACCCTGGACTCCAGACCCTTCCCCACAAAACCCTTCAGGGCCCACACACTCATACCTTTTTTCAGCAAGGGTGCGGGGGATCCCAAAATGTTGCAGGGAAAACCCCCTTTAAACCCTCCTCCTGGTCTGTAGTTTTAAACCCCCTGTCTCCAAATTGTCATGCCCCGGGCAGAACACCCCACTTTTCTGCTATAGACTCACCACTAAAAAAACGTGACCTCAAGGGGAAAAACTTGAGCTTGTTTGCTCTACGGTTTGAAAATCACTAAAGCCCCAGTATTTTACTTTTCCCCACCGGGCAGTGGCTTGAACTGGGGGTTGTGATGAAAGCTAACCTCCCACTGCACAACTGTGGGGAAAATCACTACTTTTTTCCCAAAATAAATTTTTCTCACTGTTAACATTGCCCAACTGCCCATTGTGCATAATACTGTTTTTAAAAAAGGGTCACTTTTTTCCCACAGGTAATGCAGCCCCGGGGACACTGAGTTCATAATTTTTACAGTCCTGCGGGTCTCAGCACTCTTTTCCTGCACAGGGATAATGGGCTGGGCCTCTGCTTAATAACCCCCTGGTTGTCACACAACCCCCTGCCCGGCAGTCCCAACAAGGGGTCCCCCCAAAAACACCCCCCTGGGGCAGTCCCTTTCCAGGTATGATGGGTGATTTTAGGGCTGGATCCCCTCCTGCTGACTGTCCATGTCACCTGGGGGGGTGCTCCCCTTCCCCCTGAAGTCCAGGGCTTGGGAAGCAACCCCTCTGGCATCTTCCTGAGAGGGCAGTCAGGAGCACATCTCTCCACTCGGGGGCACCCCAACATGGGGGCCCCCCTGCTGGTTGGGGAAAACAGACTCCTGCTGAGGAAGGCCGGGTTTCCCATGCCAATGGCAGCACGTAGTTTTCCCCCCGTAACTCCCGGGGTCCCGAAGGGACTCCTTTTATGGACGACACTGCCTCCGGTCACAGGACCTCCGCTCAAGCAATCTCAGGTCGGGTTTTCCCCCTAGCAACGGCTTTACCCACTTTTGGCTTTGCATCCTCCTGCACACAAACAGTCCTTGTTAAACCCCAAACTGGGGCCAAAATCTCCACCTTCAGTTTGGGGTAACTCTTGTGTCCCTTTCACGAACCTTTTACAGTACAAACCCCTGGGGGCTGCCAGTTTGAAAAGGGTGCCAGGGCATCTGCCCACTGCTCTGGTGGTAAACCTCTCACTTACTGCCACCCGCTCAAATGCAGCGAGGGAAAACCCCACATCTTTCCCCTTTTTGGGCCCTCTTTCCCCCATGGCTCTTGCAAAAGCACGTCCCGGGGGCTCACCTTTATCCTGAGCCCTCTCCATTGGGACACGCCTCCCTTTTGGTATTTTAGCTGTGCCCCCCCCCCCCCCGGAGCCTTTAATTTCATGCTCCTGCTCGGCTATCTGCTGGGCCAAAAACTTTTTTTCACCTCCACTCTTTGGGCCTGGGCCCTCCGCAAGGGATTTAGCCAGCCCCCTCCCTTTTTTTGGGGGGGGCCCCTACAACCCGTAACACAGTCTCTTTGAAACCCGCAAAATTTTAGGGGTTCTGGCCCCTTTAAAAAAATCGCTGTGGGGAAACCCTCACCTGCACCATTCAGGGACCACGTCCCTTTTGCCCCCCCTTCGTGCCTTATGCCCACCGGGATCCTCCACCATATTTTTGCACTTTGCTTAGCGCTTGGACGCCATCTTTTGGAAACCCCCCCTGGGGGTACTTCTGCTCACGGATCGCCGCTTGGGGTTTTAACGGATGGCACTCCACATTTAGGCCTTTTGGTTAAACTTGCCCCCAACCCGCTTTATTTAGGCTTTCAAAAAAAACATAAAAAAAAAACGGAAAAACCCAGGCCGCTGGGCCCCTAAATACACCATGTAGTCCCCTTTTTATATGTGGGTTTGGGCCTAGCTCCCGTAAAAACCAAAGCACCTCAGGTCCCCCCAAAGGGCAAAAAGGGTTTCCCCACCTCTTGGGGCCAAAGGGTCTCTCCTTAGCTCTGCTGCTCCCCAAAATCCAGGGAACAGAAACCCCGCCCCCTGAATTTACCTTTCAGAGACAGGAAATTTTTTTTAGCCAACCAGAGACTGGCAAAAAAACCCAAAATGGAACCTGGAGACCTGGGCCGGGAACAGCCACCCACCCATCTGCAAACTGTTTTTCCCGGGAAGCCAACCCCTAACGGGGGATATCACCCTTCTATATACAGCTGTCAGCAACCCAGTGTTTTCTGACAGATAATAATTTTTCCTTCCCCCACCAAGCCCCCGGGTCTTGGTGGCACTCTCTTTCCGGACGGGTCCCTTTTGTGGCAAAGGAAAAGGCAACTAAACCCGTTGTCACTTTGTCACCAAAAATATATATTTTATACCCTCACCGGGCCCCTTTTTTAGGTTAAAAACCATGCTAAGTAACGGGTTTGGGGGCCCCCTTTTGGGCCCTTTAGAACTCCTCAATTTTTCGTGGCATTGATTCCCCAATGTTTTGCAAAAAGATTCCAAATTGGGACCAAGGGGGGCCCCAAAAAGTGCCCAAAAAAATATTCCCCACACCCCTGCCCCCCACCAAACCCCCACCTGAAACCGGGTTTTTTACAAGGCAGGGGTGGATCCATGCTTTCATGTTTTTTTGACCCCTAAAATTCCCGACCCTAACCCTCCGAATGTCGCAGCGAAAATCGAGACTCATCCCAAACCCGGCAACTTTTTTCCCAAACCCTTTTACTGTCCCCAAAATTTTGATGAGCTTTGGGCCAAAATTTGAGCCCCAGTTTCCTGTTCTTTGCTGAAAATGATTTGGGACCCCGGGTGGTCTTTGCTGCTGTAAACCCCTCTGCCCAAAAAATTCCCCCGTACTGTGCATTTAGAGATGCTCTTCGCCAAACCTTTTTTGTAAAAGGGTGGCTATTTGAGTCACTGTTCCTTTTCCCATCAGCTCGAACCAGTCGCCCCTTTTCCTTGAAACCCCTGGGATCAACAAAAAGGGATTTTTCCCTCCAAAAGGGCGCCGCCACTGGATGTTTTTTTTTTTTCGGACCCTTCCCCTGTAAACCCTAGAGATGGGTTTTTGCGGAAAATCCCAGGAGATCAGGGAGGGGTTTTTGGGAAAAACTCAACCAGCCCTTCTGGCACCAACAACCATGCCACGTTCAAAGGACTCAATCCACCTTTTTTCCCCCAAATGAGCCCGGTTTTTTGAACTGCCGGAGATTGTCTTTGGGCCATGTCTACATGCCTAAATTTCACGGTTTTCCGCCATGGGATTTTTTGATTAAAATTTAAATGTTAACGAGCAGTTTGGGGCCCGGTGTACCTAAAAAAAGTTCCGGTGAGTGTATATATATATATATTTTATATTTATAAAATATATAAATATATATAATATAAAAGGTGTGTTTGTGTTGTTTGGGCCTTCAAAAAAAGGGGGCCCCTCGTAAGTGCCCTTGGGTTGGCGCACCAGAAAAGACTCAACAGAATTCCTGACAGACAGCTAGAGCCATGTCAAAAACTCTTTTGCCCAATAGGCAAAAAATACCAATTCTTTCCCTAATAAAACCACTAAAGTGATATAAACTAAGTTATGATAATTATAAAACTAGATAAAATTGTCATATAAAATAAATAATGTAAAGCTATTATAAAATTACATAATATAAAATTTATATTAAAACATATAATATAAAATTATTAAACCAATACAGCATCTATAATAAATCCTCTTCTCAATCCTGTATTTACGGAGCTATCGTAGTAGTATCAGTGATTACAAACAAATCACAGCAGGCTAGAAATAAAATAAAAGCATGAAAATTGCATGAATAGAAACTATCACAGCGATCTTGCTCAGCGAGAGTCAGTACTGCCGTGTTTAGAATGTAGGCTGAGAGTAGGAAAATAAAATTGAAAGTGATCAGCATCTGATCAAAATTTGTTTAATTTTGTAAAAGCGAAAAATATAAAAATTTGAACAGAAAAAATATTCATAAAAAGTTTTTACAGCATGCAAAATCCTGACTCACTGACCTACATTATGATGAACGAAAAGTAACAAATTTTTGTTAATCAGAATCTAGGTCAGGATTTTGCATGCTGTATAAACTGTTTCTGAACATTTTTTCATTCAAATGTTTATATTTTCCATTTTTACTAAATTAAATGAAACATTATAATCAGATATTGATCACTGTTTCAATTTTATTTTCCCGTTCTCAGCCTACATTCAACGTATGGCAGTAGCCGTCTCCCGAGCTTTCACTGAGACCAGAGGTGCGGCAAGCAAGATTTACGATAGTTTCTATTCACTGACGCAATTCTAACAACTTTTATTTCTAGCCTGCTGTGATATGATTGTAATCACTGATAATACTACGATAGCTCCATAAATGTCCGATTAAGAATGCGATTTATCGTAGATGCTGTATTGGTTTTATCATTTTACATAATTTAATATTAAATTTGATGATATTTAATTTGATATTATCTTTATATTACATAGTTTTATATTTTATATAATGTATTATGACATAATTTTATCTAGTTTTATAATTATTATAACTGAGTTTATCTCACTTTAGTGCTGTTATTAGGGAAAGAATTGGTATTTTTTTGCCTATTGCCAATCAGAGTTTGTTTAGCATGGCCCCAGCTGCCAGTCAGGAATTCTGTGTACCAACCCCTGACAAAGCCTCAGCGAAACGCGCGTTGGGCGTACCCTTGTGCTACTGGTCTGTACTCACCCATTATGTAATATTATATAATTTTCGTTCCTTTATTTGTTAGTTGAAATTTATGCTTACTTGCTTTACTTACACACTGTGGGGGTAATTGTATTTGCTTTATATGTTTATGTATTGTTTCTACTAACATGATAAGATTGTGTATTTACTTACATTGGTGAAAAAACTTTGAGATTCTTGGTTCACATATTTTTGATCAAAAAATGCTTAAGCTGCCCACGAACTTACAACATGATCTCAGGTCGGGCAGTCCTACGCTATCTTTTACCTCTCAATAGAGCCAAATCCAGGCCTATCACTGAGGTTTCAACCGACCTCCATTAACCAGAGAGAAAAAAATAAAAACGCCCAAACTGCACGATTGAGATCAGTTGTAAGTTCGTGCCAGCTATGGCCATTTTTTGAACAAAATATGTGAACCCCCAGAATCTCAAAGTTTTTTAATGTATGATAGATAGCATAAATGCTTCTTTAGGGATTTCATGTAATGTATTGCCCTTTTTGGCAGTCGTGTGCCACTGGTATGTGGTCGTGCGTGTTTTATATATATACTATATACTTTATAATATAATATAAATATATATTTATATTTATTATATATATGCCGCCAACCCTGCAGTGGCACCAGGTTTGTACAGTGTTTTTTCAGAAATGTTTTTTTGTTGCAGAACTACGTTGTATATGGTGTATTATTGCTTATTAATCTATATGGGGAGGAAGGGTGCCTCATTTGGGTTTTCTGCACCACGCCCCACTTTCACAGGCTGTCATAAGAGTGCAAGCATGCAGTTTTGCTTTTTTTTATTTTTTCTCTATGGTTAATGGGAGGTCGGTTGACCAGTGAGAGCCTGGATTTGGCTCTATTGAGAGGTAAAGGTTGTGTAGGACTGCCGACCTGGAGATCACGTTGTAAGTTGTGGACAGCTTAAGCATTTTTTGATCAAAAATATGTGAACAAAGAAAGAATCTCAAAGTTTTTTTCTGGTTTGATAGATAGCCATAAATGCTTTCTTTAGGGATTTACATTTAATTACATTGGGGCTTACTTCCCAGCAGTTATTCTTCAGTTATCCAGCACCGTCTTTTTATTTGTTTTTGTGTATTGTTATATTTGTTTAATAAAATACATTTTTTAATTTTTATTTGTCTTAGTGTTTGTGTTTGGCGTTGTGGCGTACCAACCATGCAAAATTTTATGACCGGCTCTGCAACACTTATGAATGCTACACTAACCTACTGAGAAGTACGACTGAGTCTGCGCCAGTTTTCATACATGTCACATAATCTCCAAAAAAGGTGGGGTTCCACCAGACTTGATAATAGAAAGGGAGTTATTCCCTCTTTCAGAAGCAAAAAGGGTTAAATGATGAGGTTAGAGGATCAGGTTTTAAATAGTTTGTATAAGTTAGAGTTCGATTATAATAAAAGTTACGTTTTAGTGTTTAACAGATAGAGAACTGAGAGAGTTTAAGTTTGCCTATGGCAAAATAGTAAATATAGTTTTCATACATGTCACCCTTAGTTGGGCAATAATTAATATTGTTTTACCTGTTTACAATCATAGGTTACCCGTGCACAAACTGGCCCAGCACACTACTCTGAAATGGGCAATGGATTAGTCTGACATTTTGTGGCCCTGAGATGGACAGATAACACGGTCCTCACCAGTACATGTGGGACATCTGTCCAGTGGAACAGTTTACATCCAATACCAAAGCAATGGCGCCAGCCAGTCTATACATCTGTCTAAGATCCATTGACTACATTCCTGTAATAAAAAGCAGTACTGCTGTAAACTGTACCCAAGTACATTCTTCAATTTACCATGGATTATATCTATTCTGTATGATGGTACTGATGGAGACAAGTGTTGAGCGATGTTTATCGACAAAGTTGTGAAATCGGCAAGGTTTTTATGTTGATCGAAATTCCAGAATCATGCGTTAATTAAGGTTTAAATCTGAGCATCCATCTATTAAAGATCGCGCCTTTTTCGGCGCTTCCTGTAATTTTGGCGGCCAGCAAATCAGATTACAGAAGTGAGCGGGTGAGTGGTGTGTGCGACGTTTCTTGAATGGGATGTGTATGGTTGCGAGTTGGCTGGAAAAATACATGACCTCATTTTACATAGAACAGCGTTTCCGTTTCAGCCCTCAGTGTCTCTCAGCGGGTCTAATAAAGGGATAGACACTGCGCTCTGCCTGTGGCCAAAACAGCTCAGCGAAATTAGTCTATTTCTGCACAGAGGAACCTCTTACTATAGCTGTGATCCTTTCCAATTTAGTTATATTAGAGATTTGAAGATTATATGTAGTTTAGGTAGAGAATTTTAAAGGAGCATCTACCGCTGTAAATTACACGGCGGGGGGAGCAGGGGGGCCCGCAGGCGGAACACAGACAAGCTTATCTTAAAGAACACTGTATAAAGTTCACCATGACTTAGTGTATAGACATTGTAGTGGAATATCTTTATTATTAACAGTTTGTGCTATTAGAAATATTTCTGGATATTGGGCAGCCATGAACTTATATTGGATACACATTCATTCTAGTAACTGCAGGTCTCTGTGTTAGGTGCATAAAACTCCATCTTTTATTACAGTATACATTTCAGATATGTGTTCATTTCTTTTACCCATTACACCTGTGATGTTGATATATCCACCTTGCAGTTAAATTACAATCCAGCAATCTTGTAGTCAGACAGGTTGTTTGTTGCCAAAAAATACCGTTGTATCATACGAATAATAACAGTTACGTGGTTTTTTTGACTTTTGCACACCAGCAGTTCATTGAGCAGCATCCACGTAAATATTAAAACAGCAATTCTATATTCACCAAGGTGATTGAAAGGTGCAAAAAAAATACCGTTTATTATACGAAAAATAACAGTTACTTTTTTTGACTTTTTGCACACCCAGCATTGTTCATTGACGCCAGCATCCATGTAAATCATAAAACAGCAATTCTTATATTCACACTGAGCGGGTGAATTGACCAAGGTTGACAAAAAAATACCGTTTATGTATACCAAAACATATCAGATACGTGTTTTTTGGACTTTTGCCCAGGTTCCAGATTGGATTTGTTGATAGAACACCTAGCAGTTAATTTTGAATCCAGCAAATATGTTTTGATGAGAGGGATTGAGAATAAGCTGTGATTTACAGTTCTTTTAATCAAGAGACTTTTCCAACTATTCCATACCTTCTCAAATTTTTATATTTTCTGGAACATGGAGCAAAATGCAGGTGGTAAGCGGAGCAAAGAGGGGGGTTTAGACACATGGAGGTCTAGGTACGAGAGAAGGTGCTCTCTGTGCTGCGACAACACGCATGCCAGCGGATCGGTCTGTTGCAGGAACGCAGGGCCTGTCATCGCTGGGTCAGGGCCTGTGGAATTAAGTAGACGAACATCGTCGCCTATCTGTCCTTCAGTGGTTAATTCAACCTGCTCTAGCACATCTTACCTCCTCGTCCTCGCAGTACGGCACCCCAAATGTCGTCTTCAGCATCATCAGGCATCCGGCTCACATGAGCAGCCCAAATGTCAACTCGTGTACCCACCACTGTGGTAATCCATTGTCTGAGGACCTCTTTGATTGGACAAAATGCGGTTGGGTCAGAAGGCATGGTTAAAAGATCAAGAGGGATGATTTAGTATGCTTGACGCCCTGTTACTGATGCCATCAGAGGGAGGTGAAGGAAGCGGTCAATCAGGCAAAATCTCCGGTGCGGTCGGCAACGCTTGGCAGGTGCCCTTTGCTTGTAGCCCGCAGCTTCTGGATGGCAGAAACTGTCAGAAGACCAGTCACCTGTGTTGATGATGATGTGTATGACGACATTGCGGATCCATCCTGGTCTTTTCCGCCAGAATTTGCTTGCGTAGCGCTTCTCGTGGACGAGGGACGACGATGGGGTCAGTGTCAATATGGTCCCGCACAAAAAGGGAGAGGGCAGTCGCAGAAGATCCGCTGATATGATTCTGCCGAGCCGCGGGTCAGCGCAAACCCCGCTCCTCGTTATCGCCTGTCAAAAAAGGTCACAGGACCTCTCAAGCCTGGGCCTTCTTTGACCAAGCCTCTGATTCACCCAGCGATGTCATATGCCGCCTTTGCCATATAAACGTTATAAGTAGAGGCAAAGAACTTTAAGTGTTAAACACCACCAACATGTCTAGTCAATGCGCGAATGCATGAGTGATGAAAATGGAGGGAACATTGGCCAAAAAAGGCCCCAGACCGACGCGGGCCTCAACCATTGTCACACCTCTGTCCTGAGCCTCTCCTCTCCGCACCACCAAAGGCGTTCCTCAGCTGCCCTGTTCTCAGAGTCATGATCAGGGTTCAAACCTCGCTTCAGCCTCCACCGTCGCCGAGTACGTACAGCACCACCAGGAGACCCTCCATACCCTTATCCTCTCCGCCAGTTTTGACGACTGCACGCCGTACAGCTGCCCGTCTAGCAGGCCAGCTTCTGTCTTCCAGGTTTTGGAGGCAGAAGTAGAAACATCTTTTACCCAAACCATCCCAAGCCAAAAGCTGAATGTCGGCATTGTCAGGCTTTTCTGGCCTTGGACCTTGGAAATGTTGCCTTTCGTCTGGTGGACACATATGGGTTTGACCCACATCATGGCCCTAGCCTGCCCCCAATAACCCAGATGCCGAGCAGGCATTTCTTTGCCAGAAAAGCCATCCCTGCCCTGGCCAGCCACGTGTCATCTAAAATTTCAAGCGCGTTGTTCTGCATCTGTGTCCGGAAAAGTCCATCTCACCACCGACACATGGAATAGTTAAGCACGGACAAGGCCGCTTTATCTTCTGTGACAGCTCACTGGGTGAGCTGGGTGGTTGTCATCTGGGGGTGCCCCCGGTGGCTCTCTGGCTCGGCGCACGCTCTTCAAAACCACAGGGATGGTGCGGGCTCTTTCCCTCAAGGTTCTTCTAGTGGCATCACGGTGCACAGAGGGTACACCAGGCGTGTTGAAATTAATCTGCCTTGGAGACCGTCCACAACACAGGTCAGGATCTGTGGGCGGCTCTAAGCAAACGAGGACCGAGCGTGGCTGGCGTGACAAGAACCTTGTGCCAGGCAGGTGGTGTGCACGGAGATAACGGGCGAAATCTGCTGCAGCCTTAAGATCGGAGGCTGGAGCACATCCCTTGGCAAGGCACATGTCATGACCTTGTCGTCCAGAAATTCTAAAGAGCTAACCATGTCTGGACTTCCTGCTGAGAAAGGTCGAGGTCTGAGTTCGCACTTCAGCCCGTTCGCACCCTGCTTCGTCCGCCTGCTGCGTTGCAGCGGTAGCGTCAGATCGGCCTCCCGTTCAACCGTCTCCATTGTTGACGTTGGCAACACGGCTGGGAAATTCCACCCTCCCATGCTCAGGAGATTGTGGCCAAGCAGCGCCAATGCATTACGCAGTACGAAGTGACACATGGCTGACAAAGCTGCGGTGCGAGGACCCCGGGCGTGTTGAACCACGAGAGTGGAGGCCGGCGAAAGAGCTCTGACCATCCTTTGCCATTTTTGAAGAAGCTCCAAAATGGTCCAGTGCGGACAATGACCCTTGTCAAGCATGAGCATTGTGGTGATCTTAGTTTTGGAACGATCGTTGGACACTCTGACAACAACAGGTCCCGCCAGCGACGGAGGAGGAGACGGAAACAATGCGGACACGGAGCCTTCTCTCTCGTCAAATCCACAAGGCCCGGACAGTTTCACAATTTCATTCCGGGTCTTCATTAGGCAGTGGTTCGGGGGGTCCGAGCTAGTGCAAGGTTGGGCATCAGATCTCAGGGCTGCACTCATCTCAGGGCAAGTCAGGGCTGTGTTTTGAAGCTGTGCCGAGCAGCGGAGAAGGAGGAGGAGGAGGGGAGGAGGTATTCAGACACGTTGTTACGATGTCCTGCCTTGGAAAGAGGTTGGCGGCGGAATTTGAGGCGGAGGAGGAAGATGAGAGGAAGATCAGTTTGCTAGTGCCCCTCGACCATGAGGCTTGGAAATCAAGGGCTCCATCTCTCACATGAGAGCTTGGATGCTATATTTCACTTCCAACATGATCCTCGCATTAAGGGGCCATCAAAATGAACAACAGTTACTGGGTGGCCACCCTCCTGGATCCCCGGTACAAAACAAACTCCAGCCACTTTCCTTCCACCACCACCAAAATAGAGAGTAAATTGCAGGAAAATGGAGACCTTGTTGAATTGATCATGGAGACATATCTGTTTGCGTCTGCTATCAAGTTCCCCAATTGTTCACGGATAGAACAACATCAGCGACGTGACAGCAGTTAGCGTGCCAAGCTAGGCATAGCGCAGCAGCAGGCAAGGGGTGGCGGAAGCCTAATGGGTGACCTTGGCAATACTTTGTTTACCACCTCACCAAGAGAATGGCAGGGCACACATCCAAACACACAGAGATCAGCTTAAGATCCATGTGCACGGATATCTGCGTCTACAACACCGATGTTTTTGCCATGTGTTCCGGACCCAATTAGACTTCATAGGTATCCAAATGGACGAATGGTAGAGTGGCTCGTCACGCCATGAGGTGTTGTCCTGCACAGCAGCCAGCGTCATATCTGTGCGGACATTAAGCCACTGCTGGAGGTGTTCATTACAGGACAAACGCATCGGCTATTACACAGATAATGTGAAATCGTTTGAATTTCATCAAGTTGATATCAGGCATGGATCTTGATGATGTTGTGGCCACAATTGCGAGGTCACCGATTGTTGCGAGGTTACTTCACATTCCTTTTCAAACAGAAATGGTCCTCTTGAAACTTTTTTTTAAAATGATCATTTCTTACTGCAATTTTTATTATCTTTTTCCTCTTTTATTTCTTTTGCTGTGAGGAGACTGTAAAAGACACAGCAAGGTTTCATGACAACACCCGTATTCCTTTACCTCACTTTATCTTAAGAAAAAGTTTTCGCATTGTCATGGTTTTGAGGTCATGTGCTGTGAGATACGCTGATAATTATGGTTCCTTTGGAACTGAATGTGGCTTTCTATTAGTGGCATTTCTCCCTCACAATTTATAATAGTGGCTCGAGAAAAGTATATTTATATTTTTTGGGGTCATGTAGCTGTGAGATACAGCAATAACATGAGTCCTTTGGAACAGAAATGTGCTTCTAAGTGGGCATTTTCCCTCACAATTTTTAACAGTGATGAGAAGTCTCTTTTATAATTTTTTTGGGTCAATGTGCTTTGATATGCAGCAATACTACAGGTCCTTTTCTAAAAATGCTTGTTTCTAATAGATATTTGTTCTTCACAATTGTCAAAGTCGGGCTCATGGGTCATGTTTTGAATTTTTGGGGGCATTTTGCTGTGGACATGCAGCATATACTAAGGTCCTATTCTAAAAATGTTGTTTCTAACAGAAATTTGTTCTTCCAACTAATTGTCCAAGTGGATCAAGGGTCATTGCTTTGAATTTTTTGGGGGCATATTGCTGTGGGACATGCAGCTATACTACAGGTCCTATTCTAAAAAATGTTGTTTCTAAAGACCATTTGTTTTCACAATTGTCAATAGTGGTCAAGGGTGATGGTGCTGTCAGAACACAGGAATAGGAGGACACTGTTAATGGACACATTTTGCAAAATGACTTGTTTTTGCAAGTATCTTTAATCATAGTATCAATCAGTGTATTGAGACAACCATTTAATACCAATGAAAAAAAAAGAGGAAACAAAGACATGTGGATTCCATACTATTTTAAAAATGTGTTTTCTAGAATTAAATGTACTAAAAAAACCTTGCATGTACAAAACTTAGCTTAGGTAAAAAAAATTCCACTGATTGAATTTACAAGGGAGGTTCAGGAAAACTTGACAGATGAGGTTATTCAGAGGAATTGAGATATGGAGCAGGGACAGAGAACAAAGACAGAGACAATTTCTCCAGATGTTGAGTAAAATGAAAAAAAGAATGCAAGCCAAAAGGGCACCTGGGTGGTAACTTGGAGTGTTAACCACAGTATTTCCAAGTGAAGCTCAATTGTCCCACACTCATATGGAGGGGGGCAAGCGCTACACAGGTTCTTGACTGTGTACTGAGGAAGGTGGAGTTTCTCACATTTCCGCTTCCGCCTCTGCTTCCGCACGACAGTTTTTGTTGCTGATCATCAGGCATTTTAACCTGGCGTGTTAATAGATGACGGACGCCAGCCTGGGCTCTCACCGCACCCACTGTAAACTCCGGCCATGGGTCATGCTAGTGGCACAGGACAGTTCTAGTCAATGTCCAGTTCAACTAAACATGGTGGTTTGAGAAGTCTCCTTTCTTTTCCGGCACTACTGTAATCTGGGGGGTCAGACTGGTTTAATGGTCATACTGTGGTCCAGGGACAGGGACAGTATATGTCCAGTTCAACTAAAATGGTGGTTGATAAACTCGTTTTCTGGCACTTTTTAAACATGTGGGTCAGACAGGTTTAATGGTCATTCTGCGGTACAGGACAGATATTAGTAGTGTCCAGTTTCAACTATAATGGTGGTTGAAAGACTCTTTTGCGGCACTTCTTAAATCCTGGGGGGTCATGCAGGTTTTCGGTGCTCATGCTGAGTTCCAGGACGAATTCAATGTCCGTTCAAGTAACATGATGGTTCAAATTATACTGCTTTGGCACTTTTTAATTTGTGGGTGATGACAGGTTTAAGGGTCATGGTACTGTGGTTACAAGACAGGATGTAATGGTCGTGACTTTTTTTCTGTGGACTTTTATAACTAAGTGTGTTGCCTAAGATGTAGCAGTATCCATTTGACTGTTTGTGGATGTTAATTTCAGCTTCTCACAGCCTTGTTTGGTGTAATAATGAAGGTGTTGTTTGCTCTACCCATAGACTTTAATGGTGAATCGCTCTAATCGATGCTCACTATCGAAAAACCTTATCGATAGCGGGCCGACTAATAGACTATCGATCGATCGCGGATAAGCCACGCAATCGCACAACACTAATGGGAGCTGTTATACAGCTGTTGTAGCCTCCCTCATGAGCATCATGCCCAGACATCCAGTCTTTTACAACCTTTCCTAGTGCGGTTTCCAAAGATTTTCGTGGCCAGGGGCCCAGATCCATGTACGGTGTTGCCATGATCATCAGACACCCCCGAACTTTTAGGATATGTCTACAGTGGAAAACTTTACGATCGTATTTTTAGGATTTTAAAAGAGCCAAAAATATGATTGTTCGTGCAGCTTGACTTTTCTCTGCTCTTCTTCTGGCGCCAGCGTATTATACAACATGTTGTATGAAACACTGGGGCTTTTAGTTTTTTCGGTGTACATACAATACAATTGTATGGGTGACATTAAAAAAAATGAGAAGCGACTGCGGTTTTTGCGCAAAACGTGACAAAAACCGCGGTCGTGCAGTGGAAAAAAAACGGCCGTAGCCTTACTATAAGTGAATGTAGTTGGCTCAGATGGTCAGTGACTTTGCTTCAAAGTCAAGTATCATGTCCACATCTAACTCTACCAATCCTTGAAAAGATTTGCCGTTGCTGCCACTTCACCAGCTTAGTGAATGCCATGATTATTTTGTTTTCTGGCATCTTAACTCGCACATGGATCACAGTTGTAAATACGATTTTAGTGGTTTTTCTCCCAACCACCTTTTCACCAGTGAAGCCGCCATAATGTTCATTTCTGATCTGCACTTTCTGCTCCTATCATCACAATGCAGATGCCAAATGTCAGACCAGATGGGATCATTAAAGCACAAAAGGTTGGGGTCTGCTGAATATCCCTTAACCCTTTTCTTTATTCGCTGCTGCTGCTGCTGCATCCAGTCTACATCTGGTTCCACTTCTTAGCTCTGCTACTCTATTGCTTAATACTGTAATTCTGCTGTGATTAGAAGCGGTAGTAATTCTAAAGATCTCCAATGTTCCGGTAGCTAGCTCTGGCAGCCATCTTAGCAGCTTTTTCTTGGGTGCTCTTACAGAACAGTAATTTTTTGGGGGGAAGTACAGGTAATAAGGGACAGACAGCAAAAGTTAAAGGGAATGTGTCATCAAAAATGAGTCATTTTTTAAGTCCCATTTTTATGTTAAACACATTTTTTTTAGGAATTTTAATTTTTTTTATTTTTCATATCACTTTCAATATTTTTAAAAATATTCTTAAGTCTTGCAGTTTTCACTTTGGCCACTAGGGCCTTGTTTGCACGCTTTAACGCAGCAGAGAGATGCTTTTCAGTAGCTTTATGCCATAGGAGGACTTAAGACTGACTCAGTCCCATTCACTTCTATAGGAGAAGATTTTTTAGTCATGCTCTGTGACCGGGAAAGAAATCAGTGTGCAGAGAGGTGAAAGGTTGAACTGTGACTATCTCCTCTTGTGTCTGGTGGATCCTGTGTTATCTATACACATTGGTGTCTCCTTTCAGTTTGACCCTCTTTGTGCTGATGAGCAGACAACTGAGAATCTTTCTGTACAGAACAGGAAGTGTCAAAATATTATTAGGCTTAGTGGCCAAAGTGAAAACTGCAGGACTTAAGAATTATTAAAAAAATTGACAGTGTTATGGAAAATAAAAAAAATTTTAAAACCCAAAAATTCTTTAAAAATTTTATTGAACATAAAAAATGTGAGTTAAACAATAAGTAATTTTTGATGACACATTCCCTTTAAGTATTTCGGTTGTTGGGAGTAATTTGTAGGGTTAGTTGCCAGCTCACAGGGACAAGCATTATAAGGCAGACACCAACAGTAACTTTGTCTGTGTACATCTGCTGCACATCCAGGGATAGTGTGGAGAGCACTTGGTGCCCAGTGGAGCAGACAGATGTTTTTTTTTTTACCCACCTCAAATTTAATGTAATGCCCCGAGGCGTTGTTTATTTCCGGATCATGTGGGGTCCATGACCTGTAATAGACAAATGCCATTTTTGTGCAATGATTAATCTCTCATGAAGATTTGTTGGTTGTACAGTTACCTACAGGACTCATAATGAATACACTTAGTGACCTCAACATTTGTTCATGGAATCAGAACAAATTGGGTTGCTGGGGGGAAAAATGATAGTATGAGGTTCCACATTGTAGAACAGACTGACACACTAATCCCTCCCCGTTACAATTTGACAGCAACAACTACATCTTCAACCATGAAACTATTTTGTGAATTAATGTAAGCAGGACTTGTGTAGTAACCTAGAGAGGAGCAAAAATTACACCCAAACATCACTGTAGGAACAAAGCATATACACCAACTAAAAGTTTAGTTATGGATAGACATGGCTACCTGTTATGCTCCTAATCACAACTTCTTTAGCTCAGGGGTTATAGAGTGCTGAACATTGTACTACCCGAATACTCAGTTGTGTCACATTATTATAACCACTTGCTAAAAGCCAGAGTAACTGCCATGTACAGCACAGAGAGCAGCTGGTCGGACTGGGAGTGACTCAATAAGTTCTTGGTAGGTTGACACAGTTTTAAGGAGCCATGCTTACTGCAGTGCATCCCACAGCTGCTGAAGGGTGCATTAGGAAGATCCATAGAGCCAACCTCCCCACCATTGAGATGGTTCCACATATTCTCAATTTGGCTCAAGTCTGGGGAATTAAGAAGCCAGGGTAGTACTGGTAGTGCTTGATTTTGCTCTTTCAATCAATGTTGGATATTTCTAGCTGTGTAAAATGTTGCATTATTTTGCTGAAAAATACCATCTGTGCCAATGAAGACGATCAACATATATAGGTGTACGTGATCTGCAAGCATGGATTTATACCATAATTTGGTTGAGAGTGCCTTCCTCATGGATTCGTGGCTTAGAATATGTTACAAAAACATTCCCCAACAGAATGCGGTTACCATCAGTTTGTGTTCTTCTAGCAACAATTACAGGTTGTCTGTTCTCTTATGTTTCTCACCTGATATACCAACATCCATCCATTCGATGAAGCAAAACATGTGATTTATCTTAGAAAGCAACTTTGTCAATCTCGAAACTGCTGTGAAAATTAAAGCTCCTACTGCCAATTGTCAAAATTGGCAAAGAAATGGTTCATTGACAATGAAGTGGAGATGCCGGATTGGCCCCCACAGTCCCCAGACATCAACACAATCGAACACTTGTGGGTAAAGTTGAAGAAAAAGCTGTATTTGTACCCAAGTGAGTCGACCAGCATGCACCAACATTGGGAACTTAAAAAATAACCTTTATTAATATTACACTAAAAATGTGCCACAAAAATATGGCCTCAAAAAATTCTAATCACCAAAACCCACCTAAAATAGAAAAGCGGGGCGACCGTTCCCCATAAGGACGACCCCGCCAATCCCTAACCTGATAAACTCAAACCCCTATCTAAAAGTAAATAAATCTACTACAGTGAACAAATACCCCCAAAAGTTTTAAACTAAACTAAAACACTAAATTATAAATACCTATATAAAAATAAACCGCTATAATGATGCACTATTCAGGTCCCAATAATGTACCTAAGAGTATCTATTCCGAATATTTAATTGTCCCAATTTTTTAAACCTACGCGTTTCCCTTGTTCAAAATAAATAGGGTTCATCAGGGAACTTATCGTTGGACAAAACACCTTCATTAACAATATATTCATTCAGAGTTTTTTTCCCAAAAAATGTGTTTATACACTAGGTTATCATTAGATACATCACATCCCAAAATAAACACTGATATAGTAGTCGTATCAAGATAAAATTTTGATAAGGTAGGCATAACCACATTGTAGCCAACATGGGAGGTATCTTATAAATAATGCATCCATGCCCTTGTCATCTCCCACCTAGACTACTGCAACATCCTTCTCTGTGGCCTCCCAGCTAGCACCCTCGCTCCCTCTATTTCATCCTTAACTCTGCTGCCCGTCTTATCCACCTCTCTCCCCGATACTCCCTGCCTTCTCCCCTCTGCCCAAAACCCTTCACTGGCTTCCTATTGCCAGCAAATTCATTTCAAGCTACTAACCATGACCTACAAGGCTCTCCATGAACCTCTCCCCCCATACATCTCTGCCTAATTTCAAATATTCCCCCCACAAATCTCGCTCCTCACAGGACCTTCTCCTGTGCTCTCCCCCTTTAGCTCCTAACACAAACCGTCTCCAAGACTTCTCCCGTGCTTCACCCACACTTGGAATCCCTCCCCAACCATCAGAGTCCTCCACTTTACCAGTTAAAAAAGCAATCGAAAACCCATTTTTTTCAGGTTTCCCCTATAACCCTACACTAACCTTGCTGTCACTATTTTCCTCCACAAAATGTCCCCCCTACCTCCGTCTTTTTTTCCCCTCCTTGTTGATTGTAAGCCCTCGGGGTAGGTCCCTCTCCCTCTGTCGTGCCAATTGTCATTATTAATTTTTCATTGTACTCGTTTTTTTTTTATGTTTTTGTATGAACCCCCTCGAATGTACAGCGCCCTGGAATCAATGGCGCTTTAAAATAAATAATAATAATAATAATCTGGATGTATACAAAATTACATATCATACTCACAAAACCGTTCACATGTCAATGCCACCAATGCTCGATATTCTGGATAAAGCAATACAAAGTATATCAATTAACCAGGTATCCACAGCAATGTCCATTTCCCCCCCCTGGAGTAAATAAACCATATTCGTACCGGGACGGCAATGTCATGGAAACCAGACTCCCGGAATATTGCATCAAGCTGGGATAGATGCTAGTAATGGTAAAGCATACCCAAGTTGAAAACCGATCTGGGAGGTACAGTCAATAAAACAAATACTAGACGCTGGTCAGGAATATAATTCAAATTATGTAATCATACTCACAAACCCGGTTCACATTCTATGCCGCGATGCTCGATATTCTGACGGTAAATGTCATGGGTGCCAAATTCCCTGGGTTTATTGACCAACAACACTATCTCCCATTCCCTCATGGCAAAAAGGGTTGCTCCTCTTTTGGCAACCATTTTTGCCATGAGGAATGGGAGAAAAGTGTGTTGGTCAAAAAACCCGGGAATTTGGCACCCAAAGACATTGCCGTCAGAATATCGAGCATCGGCGGCATAGAAAATGTAAAAGGGTTTTTTTGTGAGTATGATATGTAATTTAAATACACACCAGATCAGTTAATAGTGTCCATGCATTATTTATAAGATACCATCCCATGTTGGCTACAATGTGGTTATGCCTACCTTATCAGTATTTATCTTGATGCGACTACTAAATCAGTGTTTATCTTGATGTGATGTATCTAATGATACCTCAGTGTATAAAACTACAATCTTTTGGAAAAATCTCTGAATGAAATAATTGTTAATGAAAGGGTTGGTTTTGTCCAACGATAAGTCCCTGATGTACCCTATTTATTTTGAAACAAGGGGGAAACGCGTAGGATTAAAAATTGGGGACAAATATATTCCGGAATAGATACTCTTAAGGTACATTATTGGGACCCTGAATAGTGCATCATTATAAACGAGATATTTTTGTATAGGTATTTATAATTTAGTGCTTTAGTTTTATGTTACACTTTTTGGGGTATTTAGTTCACTGTAGTAGATTTAGTTACTTTTAATTGATGGTTAAAATTTATCATGGTTGGGGATTGGCGGGGTCGTCCCCTTATCGGGACGGTTGCCCCCGCTCTATAAAAGGTAGGCTTGGTGATTTTCAATTTTTGAGGGCCATATTTTGTGGCACATTTTTAGTGTAATATTAATAAAGGTTAGTTTTAATAAATAGGTAGACAACTTTTTGCAGTGTTTGTTTTTGTAGACTTTTGGACGAGTTGTCACGATAGTATCAGGAAAAAGGCCTTGTAATAGGTGGACTGCCTTGAGGTTATTGTTGTTTGAACATTGGGAACTTGTAGACGTGACCAGGGATCAGATTTCGAGACATGCTTGAATATGATTGAGAGCCCAGAAGGATTCAGGCAGTATTGAAAGCCAAAGGTGGATCTACAAAATACTAATAAAATAATAAAACTTGAACTATAGATGCAGTAACAATGCAGTTAGATGACAAGAATCTGCATAACTAAGCAGATGCTAAATAGTTGAAAGTTAAATTAATGTATGAGATAGCCAATATGAATGTCTACAAAATGGTGGTAGCCTCACGTTCAAAGGTTTAGTGGATGGTGAGATATGGAGCCTAAAAGTTAAAAGTTCAAAAAACTGTTCAAAAAGCATCTCTCCTCTATCATACCATTAGGTCCATATATATTTGAATAATGACACAAATTTAGTTTTTTGTACCGGTTTACTGAAACACATTCAAGTTATAATAAATCACAGTCCAGCTCAATCCACCCGTCGGGCAATCAGAGGGATGCACTGAAACCGAGAGCTTCCTCGGCAAAAAAGAGTCCAAAAAGAAAGGGATTTGTACACAGCGCCAATAAGAAAAAGGGGGCCTTGTAAAGGAAAAGGGAAAAACCAATATGGGGAAAAAATATTACTTTTTTTTGAATCAAATTAAAAAAACATAGAAAAACATACGTTGTAGCAGTGCAGATCATTCCGCCCTACCCACAGTGTGCAGCCGGGTGCCTCTCGGAACGGACGACGCGTTTTCGTGACGTGCACCTTATCCGGCTTGCCATCCTATAACCTCTTGTTACACAGTCCATTACCATTATTTTGGGACGCTGTGTACAAATCCTCTTTTTCTACATTCAAGGTTATAGTTATATAAATTGACCCATGGGAACCCACCCAATAAAGTACCCAGACTTTTTCCAACTTTCCTCAAATCCCCAGTTTCCCCCAAATTGCCAAAGCAAAACTGGGAAAGAATTTTCTTCCATGCTGTTAATAGAATGGGAAATGCTGGGATCATTGACCCCCAAAAACAATTGCCAAAGTCCAAAAGCAACTCGGGATGTTAATATTAATGGCATGTACCCCCCCCCCACGGGCTAAAGGGAATATTTCCGGCCCGGGTTTTGGCCGTTTTATCCAGACGCCCGCCCTGTAAAAAACCGCCGAAAATGTAAAGCCCACAACTGGGGGGTCCGTCTAATGGAAAACCCCTTTTTTTGCCCAAATCAGGAACAAAAATTACCGCCGGTATTTTTTGTCCTAAATGGTCCCCACCGTGGGGAATTACCCGCCCTATAAGCAAAGAAGTGAAATATTTTCATTTGATTGGCTCCAAAGTTCCCCCCATCACCCCCTGTAGAGCGAAAAAAATCTTTGGAAATAAAAACATAAGCCTTGAATGTTTGCTAAACAAATTTTTTATTTTTACTGTGGTTTTTTTGTATCCTTCAAAAAAACATTGTGATATCCCAAAATAGGTTGAAAAAAGACATAACCAAATTAACCCACTGGTTTTGCCAATGGAAGCAAAGGTAATCCACAGCCTTGCAAATTAAATACCGCCAATTGCACCGATATCAAATAAAGTCCCCCCGAAGTTTTGCCAACCCTAAATTTTTATGATTCCCTTAGAGCGCGGAAAGGCTTTCCTTAAAACTCCCCAAAAATACGGTTGGGGTGTTGAATGGCTAGACTCCATGGTTATGCCCTTTGCTCAATGCCAGAACACCGAGTCCGGCTTCCCATTCTGGGTTATTCTTTCAATAATTGCCCCCTCGCCAATCCCCTTCCTCCCCTATGGGAAACGTCCCATAATCCTCCATCCCCCAGGGGGCTACCACTTCGTAACCTTTCGTTCAGACAGGAATGAAAAGGGCTTTTGCTCGCCTGTTTGGGCAACCATTTCCGGGGAAACCCCCTCCCCCCCCCCTTTGTTCCCAACGCTCCCGCCTGCAATAGGTAGGGGTCGGGGCTCCTAAATATCCCCCTACGTGCTAAGTTGAGTTTGGTTAACCCTATGGTGTTGTGGTCCCCCCTGAAGACCGCTATATTATTACCCCTGGGCTACTAACCCTTCCCCTTTCTCCGAGTTAAACGCCAAAATGCCGGCCCCTTTTGGGGTTTTATATAAACAAAATAACTAAAACACCTGATTGCATCCTAACAGAGAGAACAATAGGGACCCCCTAATACTACACAAACATATTTTACCAAAAAAGCGCTCCAAATTTTAAGAACATTTCTTTCCGTTTAATACCTTAATGGAACCTTAGGCCCGCTTTTTTCTTAGCACTACTGATCCAATTATACCCCCCTCTCCTCTGAAAGTAAAACCGTCGCCTTTTAAATATTAAACCGTGTTGATCTAGTGGGAAATGATATTATGTTTTTCCAATTGGACCTGCCCCACAACTTAAGTTTCCCCACTAGCATTAATTTACCCCACCCCCCCCTGAAATCGAAAGAAAATGTTTTGGGCAATAGATTTTGTTTTTATTCAACCAAAATTTGGTTTTTTTTTGTTTGCTTTAGTGGTCCCCCACCCCCCTCATTGTGTAACCCTTTGTGCCCATTTTTGTTTGGATAATAGCAACGGAATTAGTGGGTGACCTTAAGTATTCGCGTTTTCACTCGTAATCCGTGACATTTGTCTCCAACATTGAAAAGTTTTTGCCCGACCCATTAGAAATTTTGCCAACAAACGGCAATTTGAAAAAAAAATTTAAAATAATAACATTGTTTTTTAAATAAATTTGCCAAAGTATACATACCCCCCAATTAATATATGGTTAATCCATTAGTAGGGATGGTGTAAATAATGACCCCCCCAACTTTGGTCCGTATTAAGTGTGCAGAACCAATTTTTGGCAAACTTCAAAAACCAAGGGAAAACTTGCCCATTTTCTTTATTAGTGGGATAAGAACTCCCCTGAATGTGGTTTTCATAGGTTGTTGGTGAGAGTCCCCCCGAAATGTAAACTAAAACCATGTTTTTTTTAATCGACTAAGGCGACCCCCCCTCCTTGCCCGGTATGGTGTGAATAATGGGTTTTTCCGATCCTTATTTGAAGTTTGGTTTTTTTCCCCCAATATGAATAGGGTTTCGCATTTTTGGTAAGATACTCCGAAGCTTATTATTAATGGTAAATTTTTGATTTAGTTTATAGCAAAAATGGGGTCCATCATAAACCCCAAATAGGAAAACCATTAAGAATCCCCTTTATTCAAATTTGTATAGGCATTTTAAGCCAAAATGAATTGCGGTTTTTTGGCCAGCGGCCAATGTTTGGGGCAGGTCCCCCCCCCCACCCGAACCTCAAAAAATTCCCTCTACACCGGGGTGACTCCGTATTTTTTTACAAATTAATGCGCCCAACTGTTTTTCCACGAGGAAAATCTTTTTTAAATCCCAATAAAACCATTTTAATTCCATAAATAATTAAAGGAGCAAAACACAAAAAGAAAGTTGGTTATAATTTGCGAAAAATTCTTTTAAACAGAAGGGAAAGGTCCCCACTTAGTGGGAAACCGTATTAAAAATCCTTCCCATAAAAAACCGTTGCCAATCCCACGATACAGTTACCTGGGAGTTCCGAGTTCCCTGGAGTCCCCCCCTGGTTTAAGATTCACACGGGACGCCGGGTTTAAATCCCTCGGGCCCCTTCCCGTCGCGTCCCCTCCCCTCAGTTAATAAGCTTTTCAAAGAGCTGACCTGCCCAACAGCCTTGGCTTGCCCTTGAATTTCGTCCGCCGCCCCGCCGCCCAGACCTTTCAGACCCGATTCAACCTGCGACGTTTATTCCGGTTGTCCCAACGCCCCCTTATCCCTTCGACCCCCGACAAAACAAAATACGTCGTGTTGACCGCGTTTTCCCTGGAGGTTGCGCTGGGACGAATCAAGCCACCAGCTGGTTTTGGGCCAATAGTCCAGCCCCATCTTGAAGCTAATAGTTGAGATACTCCCCGAAGAAGCAAACGAGAAATACCATCCGGCCCGTTGCCCGTGTGAATTTCCTACCAGGAACTCAGACACTCGGAAACTCCAGGACCGGGTAATTGGGGATTTTATGCAGGTTTTTTTTTTTTGAGAATAAACCGTCCCAACTTAAGACTTTTTCCTCCTTTTGTTTAAAAAAGAAAAATCGCAATTAAACACTCCTATGGGGGGTTGTTTGCCTTGCTTTTAAAAGTTTTTTATGGAAATAAAAATGGTTAAATGGATTAAAAGAATTCCCCTGTTGAAAGCAGTTTAATTGCCCCAATAAATTTTGTAAAACGAGTATATGAAAAAAAAAAACAAATTTACGCTGAACCCCATTTTAGACCTTATAGTTTTTTTGTTTTTGTATTAAATAATTTAGGCCTATTCCCCTACTCTTCAAAAATTTCCTTTAAGAGAACTTTCCCATTGGCCCCAGGATCCCCTTAATTAACTCCAATCCTAGGGGTAAAGAAAAGAACCCCAATACTGCAAAGGCTGGTTTTGTTATTTTCCCATTAGCTTTTTGTTTATTTATTTATTTTTAATGTTAACTCGCCTAATCCCTTGTACTACCATAAATTTCGTACCCCCCCTTAAATCCCCTTTAAAATTGGGGGTCCTTGTAGTGGATAGCGTTGGGTTACACTAGGGGCCCCCCGTGGGAAGCCTCTATTCGTGGGAAAAAATGTGTTAATATATTTATTCCTATCCATTTTTCTATTTTTTTGGTAATAAGAGTTTGCCCTTCTAATTTACCCGCTATTTTGTAATAGACAGTTAAACAAGTCCCAAACAAATTACTGTTTTTGGGATGGGTAAAACTACTTGGGGGAAAGTTAATTTCCCAATAAAGGGAGGAATTTTTTTTATATTAATATGGAAAAAACCCCAATAACAGTTGGTATAGTTGTTCCAATGCCCTCCCCTCCAACCATACAAAAAAAAAATATCATCCACGTATCTTGTGGAACCCCAGTGGTGTCCCATATATATTGGGCAAAAGTATGGGTCCCCCCCCCCCGTTGGGTGAAGAATTAATATTGGGAAAACTTTTTTCATACCGTGTTGATTTCCGAACATATATAAAAGAAAAACCTGTTTGAGAAAACGCAGGAAGGTAACTAGGAATTTTCCAATTATTCAAAAAAAAATAAAAAGGAAAACAAATTTTGAAATGTCCCCTGTTAAAAAACTCGAAAAATTCCGAAAAGAGATACCGCGGGAAATTACGCCCACAGGAATAAAAGTATTTTAATAACCGAGTGGCCAAGGGAAAAAGAAATAAAAACGCAGGAAAATATTAATTAACGCCAGAAATACCCACCGTCCCGGACCCCAGTTAAAAGTCGAATGACCACTTGAGACCCAAAGAACTAAAACCCAAGCCCCTTTTTTTTAAAAAGGAAAAGAAAAAAGAAACGGAACCAGTGGCCCCGAAACAAACGAAAACATCAGAAGAATCCACAAAACCACGTGGATAAAAAATAAACAAAAAACCGAAAAAAAGCCGCAACCAAAGAACGAAATAAATAATTTAAGTAGTCAATTTATCAATCGAATAGGTCAACACGCCCTTGTGATCCTAAAAGGGATGCAGAGCAAAAAAGTCCTGAAAAAACAAAGGCCTTTAAAAAAAATTTTAATCCCCCAAGAAAAAAATAATGGACATATTTTTTTGATTTTGGAAGAAAAAGGAAACTTTTTATTTTGTTTTTGTTTTGTTAAGAAAAAATTAAATATGCGCAAGATGGTTCGTGAAGATTAAAGTGGGGCTGGTTACTGGGCCGTGGCAAAAACAAAAAAAAATTTATTAAAAAAAAAATGAGCCCAAAAGCTAAAATGGGCAACCCCCAATAATTTAAGTCAGTCCCCCCCCCCACCCACCCACCGAATTATCCTTTTGGAACAGCCTGGTTTAAGTAAAAAAGAAATGTAAAGAGAAATGGGGGAAACTTCTCAGAAATAGAACAAAAGGAGGCCCACATAATCTTTACAAGAGAACCCACCCAAACCACACTGACAGCCCCTTATAAAAGGAAAATACTAAAAAAGATGAACCAAGTCGTCAATAAAGGAAATACCAGCAGATAAAGGAGGTTGCGGTGGTTCGTACTCTTTTTAATAAGGAAATGCGAACATCCAATGAAGCCCTAGGAAAACACACCTAAGGTTGACCAGGCCCCCGTACTACCACTGACCCCCAAACAGAATCCCCACAATTTGAAAAAATTCCAAAAAAAATGAAATAGATTTTCAGCGCTAAAGGAGGCAGAAAGGAAAAATAGGGGGGTGGTGTGTTGTTTTATAGACCAATGGCCCCCACTTTTGTCAAAATTTAATTAAACAAGTCAAAGAAACATCCCCCACGTGCCCCCCCAATACCTCCCTACCTAGTGCCCCAAAATCCATTAAAAAAACTTTGAAAAATCCCCCCGGGAAAATGAAGCGATCCGTCGCCCCCCTCCGGGCCATTTGGATATCAGTTGTTAATTCAACCAATTGCCTAAACATACAATTGACCGAGTTATCATAACAACCGAATAGTGGGGGGGGAAAAAATTTACCCCAAGAAAATGGGCCCCCCCCTCAAGAATCAAACGATACCCCCTCAGCAGATATTCAACAAATTGGGATATCACTGACCGATAACCGACATTATGCACTTTTAGGATTATTTAAAAAGATTTATTTTTATTATATCCAATAACCCCATTACGAGAAAGGATTTACTTAGAAATGTTTTAGGTTTAAGGGAAACCATTATTAAAAAAAAAAAATGAATCACAGTCCCACTTACTAATAGGAAAGATTAGGAAAAACCTACTTGAGTACATTGTTTTAGAAATTATTTCTGTATCCAGAAATTATATACCCTCCGCTTTTTGGCACAAGAGGTTCTATATGCAAAAGGAACAAGCAATGGCACATCCCCCCGATGGGGAAATCTGTTCCCCCGATTTTGCCCCCATGTGTTTCGCGTTTTTAATATATATGTTTTGAACACTTTTAGAAGTCAATAATTATTCCCCATCCCACCAGGTACCCATTTTTTGGCCCCAATAATATTGGACCCACTGGGGTCCCCCAAAAGATAACGTGGGGGAAGAAACATATTGTTAGGTATTGTGTGGGGGGAGCCAAATTGGGAAAACCAAACTTAAACCAAAACCTTTTTTGGTATTTGTACCATAATAATAAAATATTCAAATCCCTATATTGGAAAATTTACTTTTTTACCAAGTTCAGGTACCGACAAAAACCATTAATTTTTTGGAGGAATGGGTAAACAGTCCCCCCCTCCCCCCCCTATAAAAATAGCGGTAAAAAATTTAAGAAAAGAAAACACCTAATAACAAAAAAAAGAAAAAAATGGGGATAAGGAAAATAATATATTACATCACGATAGCTTGTTTCCCCACCCCGCCCCCCCTAGTTGGGGTAAAACCCAACCGCCCTTAATACCCTTAAAAAGGACCCAATTTTAAGAGATTATAAGACGAATATGTTTTTAAAAGTAACAGATAGCGAGGTAACCTATTAAAAAATAAACAGCTAATGATAAACGAGCCTTTGCAAGATAAGGGGTTTTTAACCTAGGAGAAATGGGAGGTATTTTTAATTAAGGCAAGCCAAATTTGAAAGTCACCCCCCTCTTAAGATATCCGACGGAAGAGGGAAGGCAAAAAATTATAAAAAACAAACAACAATAAAAGTTTTCCCCCACCCCCCCTAAAATTGGATAGGATAATTTGTTCCTATCTGTTTTTTTATTGAAAAATTGACCCCATGCCTAAAAACTAATCCCAAAAAAAACCATTAAGAAAGCCTTTGGGATAGTATAGCCTTACCATAGCGGAACCCCCTATAATATGGGGAAACACTTCAAAAAATAATCCGACCCATAATTCAACCATAACCGCAGTAGGCCCCCAGAAAACGATTAAAACATGGTAAGTACATTACGGACCTCGAAACCACTAAATTGAAAAAACAACGTCCCCAAGGGAGTTTTTTTTATCGACTAAAAAGAAAAAGGCAAAAAACGTCCCCCTTGTATGAATTGCCAAAATTGGTCCCTTGCCATAAATACCCGAGGGTGGAACCCAGTAAACACCCCATCTCAACTTAAAAAAGGAATTATCCATAATAAAAATAGAGAGGGTAAATATATACTTGCAAAATTCACCAACCAATTGTTTTATCTAATTTTTACACAAATGGCCCCCCGTAGCCCCCCCCGTGGGTGGCAAAAAATCTTTGTCCCCCCGCCGGGCCCCCAAACCCCCTATTCCAAGACAAGTAACGGAATTACGTAGTGGAATCGAAACTTAAGGTCCTCCAAAACAAATCCCGTCGCTATACCCAAAAACAAAGAGCAATGGGAAAAACAAGGTAACAACAAGAGGAAACAACAAGAACAAAAAAACATATTTGGTGAAACATCCATATTGCCAAAACAAATTTTATTTCGATTATTTCAGAACAAAAAAATGGCTATTGTAACCTTAGTGTGTGCCGTTCCTACATTGGAACAATATACAATTTTCCCCACAAGACCAAACAAGTAATAATAAAAAAAGACGTTTTTATAGCATCCAGAAAAAGAGACAGGTATAATTGGATCCCAGTAGAACTAAGAAAAGCGCTTAAGTCCCCAAATAGGATTAAAACGAAAAGAATGGTAAAAAATTGGGTAGTGCTTTTTTTGTAAATAATAGTATTTAGTAAGTAATAGTCCCACTTGGGTCCACTTTCGTGTTAGGTTGTGGCAAATAGGATTATTATATTTGTGTTTTTTAATAACACCAGCCCGCATTTGGGCCGTATAAACAACGAAGCCAGTTAGTAACCAGTTATAAAATAATAAGGTTTAAGACCACACAAAGGGTATTTTTTTTAACAAACAATTGCCAACGAGGGGTTAAATTTTAGCCCCGAACCGCCTACCCTATTGCAGGCCCGAAGGACTTGAAACCCCAAAGGGGGGAGGTCCCCCCCCCGAAAACTGTTTCACCCACACGCGCAGGGGCCCTAAGCCCTTTTTTCATCCCCTGGTTCCCTGAAAAAGAAAGAAACGAGTTGGTAGCCCCCTGTAAGAAATCCCCTGAACGAATCCCGCCCCATGAAGGAGGAATAAAGTGGCAATTTATGGAAAGCACCCCTATTTGGGAGGCGTGTTTTTCCTGCAATTGAAGCAGCGATACGAGAGTGCTAGCCAACACACCCACCCGTAAGAAGTTTTTAAGAAAAGCTTTCCCCCCGCCCCCTCTTAAGGGATCCATAAAAATAGGGTTTGGGGCAGAACTGAACTTTTTAATGATTCGATTAAATGCGATATTTTTGGCTGTGAATACCCTATTGCCTTCCTGCAAAAACCAGTGGGTTTTTGTTTAAACATGTTAATGGTCCTTTTTCACCTATTTTTGGGGGTGAGGCAGTTTTTATACAATGTGAAAAATGAAAGATAACAAACAACAGTAAAAAAAAAATAATTTTGGTTTTGATGCAACATCAAGACCCATATGTTTTTACCTATCCTGAATTTTTTTTTTGCGCCCTTATATGTTTTTTTTTATTTTTTTTTTTTTATTATATACTGAAAAGGCTGGACATCCCCTTTCAGTGAATAAAAGTACCCGTCCCCTAATTTAATGAGAAACAATTGGAAGTAGAAGCTGTCAATCAAATTATTAACATGTGCCCAAGTACCCAGTCACCTGATCCCCTTCAAACCCAAATTGAAAGGCAGCATTTTTTTCCCCCTATGTTTTAAAGAAACTAAACTTCAGATCAGAAAAGGCCCAAACCAAGCACCATAAAGCAACTGGAAAAAAACCCCCAACCGATTGAAGAAAAAAGCAAGAAAGTCCCTGGACTTCATGTGGCATATAATATAACTAATAAACATATTTTTTCAGTAAAACAGGTTACAAAAAAAAAACCAAAATTTTGTGTCAGTGGTTCAAATTATATAAATGATAAAAAACCCTAACTGTGATAAAAACCCCTATATATATTTCCCCCAAAGAGCTTTCAGCTTATTTTTTCCTCCCCTCTATCATAATAACCCTATATAAATCACAGAGCTCCAGCTTCCCCCTCATCCCCTCATCCATATAATTCCCCTATCTTTCCACACCGAAGCCAGCTGCCCTTTATCCCGCATCATAATAAAACCCCTAAAATATTAACATGAGCGTCAGCCAATTCCTCCCCCTCTATCATATAACTTCTATATAATCAACAGCTCTCCACTTCTTCTCCCCTCTCCCTAATAAAATCCCATAATAAACCCCCATATAATCTAACAGTGATGCTCCAAAGCTTCCCCTCTTCCTCTCCCATAAATCAAAATAATAAAAACCCCTATAATATACAACAAGAACTCCCCGCCCACTTCTCCCCTCTTATCCATAAATAACCAATAAAAATATCACAAAGAGCCTCAAGCCTTTTTTTCTCTCCTATTAGTCATTAAAAACCCTAAAATATAGATCCACAAGAGCATCATCCCTCCTCCCCTCTATCAAATAACCAATTATAAAACCAACAGAGCCCTTCAGCTTCCTCACCCCTATCCAAATATAAACCCTTATAATAAAATCACAAGAGCCACTCAGCTTCCCCTCTCCCTCTATCAATATAACCCCTTAAATAATATCACAGAGCTCCAGCCTTCCTCTCCTCTAACATATAACCCCTAATATATCCACAGAGGCTTTCAAATCCTTTCCTGTCCTCCCCCTCCCCCATTCAATTATAACCCCTCAAAATTTATCAACCAGAGCCCAGCTTTTTCTCTCCCTGTTATCAATATAGCCATATTATATAATCACAGAGGAAATCCAGCCATTCTCCCCTCCACCCCTAGATCATAAATACCCCCCCTATATATCACAAGAGCTCAGCTTCCTTTCTCCCCTCCTATTTATATAACCCTATATATACAAACACCAGAGCCCTCAGCTTCTCTCCCTTTATTCATAATAACCATATATTTAAAATCCCACAGAGCTCATTTTTTATGGCAAAAATATGTCCCCCGTATGCGGTTTTCAGCCCCCAAGGTTTTTTAGACAGAATGGTTTTTTCGGTTTTGAAAGCCGTCCCATGTAAAACTGGCTGGTCAACCATATAAATACAAGGATCCTTTATGGGAAAAACCCCGTTGGTCAAAAGCAGTCCCCCCCTACTCCAAACGGGAGTTTTCAGCCCCTGCCGGGTGTTTTTTTTACACTGGGCCCCGCCCGGTTCCCCCGAAAAACATTGCAAAACAAGTTTCCTTTTTTCTTCCCCTCTTTGTTTTTCCAGGCAGTAAGACCCAATGAAAATCCCTTTCAATGCGAAATTTCACAATTTTTTGTTTCCTAAATGTTTTTTTTCACTTTGGAATCCAATTAACGGGGATTGGTCCTTTGAAAATAACCATCTAATACTTATCCCAAGAAGTCCCCCTACCAAAAAGCCCCATCAACCTGGGCACCCCATTTTATATGGTAAAAAAATGTAAAATTAATATGTGGTATATATAAATATATATATCCTTATTTAAAATATAAATATATATAAATTTTATATATTTAATCCCTCCATCAAGGTAAGTTTGGCCCCATCCTAATAGAGATACAGGTTCTCTTAAAGATAGCCCATCAATATCAAAATCCAGGAAACCCCCATTAAAAATAAAGAAGATAATTATTTTTTAGATTTTCCCTCAATCTTGGGGCCAGGAATACAAATGTTTTGATTCAAGGCCCATTAAGGGTTTAAACCGTATTTTTGGGCTGCATAAAATGAACCGCGACCAAAAAGGGTACCATCACCCAGAAGTTCAAGAGGATCTGTTTGTTCCAAAAAAGGGGAAAAGAGAAAAATTGCCCCACTTTATTTCTCCACAATCTTTCCCCTTTCTTCCTCTTCTATTGGGAAAACAAAAAGTTCCCCCATCAAAGCAAACCATAATCAGGATTCCCCCTTTGCGGTGCAGGGGTCCCCCCTTTGATCGGCAATACTCCTCATTGGCCAATGTAGTACCAAATATATTGAAAGTCCCCCCGAGGATCTTTTGGGTTATACCCCCCTTTAATGCCACCAAAAAAAAAAAACTATGTTTATTTGGATTGCTTATATAAATGAGCCCCCCATTTAAAGCACCCATAGTTCAATGTTGCACCCACAAAACCCCAATTTAATGTGCTTACTCCATCCTTCCCCTTTTCATTTACTGCATGCAAAACCCAAAAGAGATGATTTTTTGTAATGCCCATATCAACAACTACAGGAAAAACAAGTATAAATAGATAAAACAATTTCCCACCTGTAATCCATAAATTATATACTTGGTAATGATTAGCTAACATTTGTAAAAATGGGATATTAAAAAAAAGAAAGGTTGTGCATTAACTCCTACCAAAACAAGTCCATAGCATGTAATCCAGCCCTTCAAAGATTGCCTTGATAGACAGGTACTTGACTGGGCAACGGCCTTTGGACCTCCATGAAGTTTTTTTAGTTTTTAATGCCCCACCACCTTAGTATAGGCACTAAAAATGAACAGACCCTGACCCTTTTAAAATTTCCAACAACCCCTAAATGTTTTTTTTTAGGGGGCCAGGTAAAAACCCTGAAGGTGTCCACCACCCCCGCCCCCCCTGTTTTATACAGGAGGAGCTGCAAACCCCAAAAAAACCGCAGTGGGGGGTGTGTGTGTCCAACTACAGCCCCGCCCCACCTGGTGGGGTGGTGGGAAAAGTCTATGACAATCCCCACATGCTTGAAAAAGCTCCCTGAAAATAGCAAATGGGTTCCCCCCCCACCTGACCTTACATAAGGGACGTTTTTTAATTTAAACTACAATCCGTTCTGGGGCCCCTTTCAATGTTTTTTTTAAAACTGTATTCAGAGCCCTTTTTTTCACCTCCCCCACCCCCCCCTAAAATCTAATTTTTTGCCAGCCCACCAGAAACAGAAAGATAAACGGTCCCCCCCAAATTTTAATCTATTACCTTGGTACCCAAGAAAAAGGAGCCACACGGCCTGTTTAAATTAAACCGATTAAATATGCCATCCTAAATGCCCCCCAAATGTAAATTGCCATAATATAGCCGGATTACCATTATGGTAAACTAGTTTTTGTATTGGCCCCTATATTTTAATGAAGGCCGGCGGTTAATAAAAAATAACTGCCTGTGGTGTACAGTTGGAACGGTTTCCCCCATTAAATTCAATTTACAAGAATACTCGGTCACTTAGGTTTTTTTTACAGTGGTCCCCCCCACTGGAAAACTCCCAATTGTAGAACCACGTGGTCCCCCCCCCCCTTTCTTTTCCGGTAAAATGTGGTGTTTTGCCAAAAATGGGGTTTTTTTTATATTTTTGGGGTCCCATCGAGGTTTTTAATGAATGATTAAAAAAAGAGAAAAAAAATTGGAACACATGCCCACAGTTTTTTTTGTTGACATTTTTATTACCCCCCTTTTTCAATTGACAAAATTGTAGGTATTACTATGTTTGGATTCCAACATTAATTACTAATATCCCCAAGAAAGCCTCCTAAAGCAACGCATCAATGGGTTAATCACAGTAAGTAAAAGTTCCCCATCCACTGTGGGCTACTCTTGAAAGGTTTTTATTTTAGTGTTATTATTATCAAGAATATTTTACAATTACTTCCCAAATCAAGTTTTTTTTTCAGTTATAGACATATCTGCAGTAAAAAAAATAAAAAAATATATTTTAGTATGAATAGAATGGAATTTTTTTGAAATCTTCCCCCCTTTTTTTGAGTTTGGACTCTAATGGGCCCCCAACCCCAAAAGCTACGTAATATGTGTGGGGGGGCCAACCCCCCCTGCCCCCTCTACACCCACAAAAAGGGCCGACAGTCCTCCAACTTTCCAACCTTAAATATAGAACTTTGTCCCCCCCTTGATGACCAAACAAATCGCCAAACTGACCCTGTAATCCAAGGAAATTGTGGTGCTGGGGCTTCTTAGTTCTCCCCCCCATAACCTAATTTTGCTTAGGCGCTGGGAGCGAAATAAACATCCAATTCTGGTAGTACATAAAAAGGTCCCCCCAAAAGAAAATGGTCCCCCTCTGGCCCCCCTCGCCCAATAACCTGATACATTAAAAATCAATAAATAAAAAAAATATCCCAAAAAAAAGCCTACAACCGAAAAGGGTTTCTAATTATTATATTTATTTTAAAAAAAAAACCAACTTAGATTAATGGGTTTTTTATAAGTAGGATTTTTTTTTTTTTACCAAAATAACACCAAATACAAAAAAGACAAGAATCCCAAACCCAATAAATTACCAAAATAATTTCCCACTGAGACCAAATTACGCCCGCCATCACATGAAACCACATAAATCCAACAACAACATAGGTGTGGCCGCGTTCCAATAAACCATATAGACATAATCAAGGGACCCACAATAAATGGACTGGGAATAATGGCCCCCCAAAACCAACCATTAGAAACTAAAAACATAAAATCAATCAACACCAATAGTTGCATAATGAAAGTAGAAAACTGGCCACATACATCCCCCCACAAATAAGGCCCCACCACTGTAAATGAACGGGGATTCCCACCAGAAGTGCTGGGTGGAACCCTTATGTCTATCCAATCCTGAAAGAACAATGCAACGGTCCGTTCACCTTCCTAGAATTTTTAAATGGGGTAGGTCATACTACCGATATCCAGGCGCAAAATTAACCGAGAAACCCTCAGACACTTATGTTAACTGCCACCCCTGAAGATTCCGGGGGCGTGGCCATTGGGGAAGGCCAATAAATGTCCGGTCACCTTACAGACCCATAACGAAAACTAACCACATTTTATAGCTTTTCCCAAGTATGGCCAAAATCCAGGTAGCAAAATTTACTGCTTGGAACAGGTAAAACCATTTTTTTAAAAAGGTGTTTTGTTTACCTGGAGCCCCAGACGTGTCGCTTTGTAGCTATAAAGCGCTAAATCTATGACCCGCAGTAGAACAGGTTCATAGATTCAGGCACATTCTATGCTACAAATGTGCACAAAAAAATGGTGCCTGGGTGCTAAAAATCATACAAGTCGCCCATAGTGATACCGCCACACCATGACCACATATCATGACCATATAGTGACTGAATAATAGACCATACCATTACTGAATATAAACCATTATACATTGACCAATATTACCACCATACAGTGAACGTTTAGTGGTAAATACCAGTTGTTAACAGTTGCTCTGCAGACGGTATAAGTGATTACAGTACAGCTATATCCAACAACTCAAAGGAGATGTCCTCTCTGATGAGTCGTTCTCTTCTCTGATGAGTTGTTCTCTTTCCCTTTTTTCTCCATCCAGTCCATTAATATATGGGCCCCTGTAGGTATATAGACCCCATGTAAGTAGATATATAGACCTTTCTAGGTAGTTATACAGACCCTCCTTAGATAAATATATGGACCCCTGTAGGTAGGTAGATCCCCTGTAGGTATATAGGTCCCCCATAGGTAGATATGTAGGCCCCTGTGGATAAATATGGCCCCCTATTGGTAGGTAGATATCCTGTAGGTACATAAGGCCCCTGTAGTTATGTAGACTCCTGTCTTCTAATTGACTTCTTCACTAACATGAGTGCAGGAGATGTAATCTATATTGCAGAGGGCTTTAGAATCTAAAGTAAGCAATCAAAAGTAATTCATGTCTTTGGTTTGTTAGAGATAACACACACTGTTCTCAAGCTACTGTCACTTCCTGCTTTTGTGTCCAATCGGGAAGGGAGATCAGGTCGGTAATCATAGAAACCTGTGTGCACTCAGAGAAGGTAAAATCTCTCTTATCTTCTGAACTAGGTCATATCAAAAGACCAATGTATTTGGAAAAGTCTTTATTAAATATTCCCTACATGCTGAAAGCTGATCTTTGTAGTGAGACAACACCTTTAAGAATCCTGTTCCAGCATATGGTATTATTTCCCCGCTAGCCGACAGTGGAATGGGCAACTACAGGCATACCATCTGCTTGGTAGCTCACAGGAGAAGGAGTGAGGAAGAGAAAGAGGAAGAAATCAGGGACAGGTAGATAGGAGAAAGCAGTGATGAGTAATAGTATTTGGAGGGCAAATTGGGGAACTGAAGAAGAAAGTGCTGGTGGACAAATAGCTCTGAGTAGACAGCCCAGGGAGCATACTAAGTGACAAACGCAGTGCTTATGCAGAATCGCTGCCCTAACAGCAAAGATATACAGAAGAGAGAGAAAGGTAGGGAATAAAGGGCCTGAGGAATTGTGTGGAAAATTGCATGAGAAGCAATTACAGTAAAAGTGAAGTGTGGAAACCCCGTGATGACATTGTCTACCTGTAAGAAGTGGTATATTACAAATGAAACTTGGTGAGAACTCCTGTGAGTAAAGTTGTGGTGTTTCCTGTGCTAATGCACAACACCTCCGAACAATCCTACAGTGGTAGGCCTGACATCTACGCATACCCTTTTGCTAGGTGTATCTACCTGCCTGGCACCAAAACCTTACCATCTACTTTCTCCTGCACACCTAATAGGGTTATAATTGAGATGGTTCAAAGAATAACCTGCCCTGTGCATATCATGTTGCTTTGAGTTGCCTTGTAGCTCTTTCCCCCATCCTTGGGTCAATTTCTCACCCATCTACTTGTTCATAACATTGTTCCCCTGGGGGGATGGTAAGGAGAACCAGGTAGTAATGCAGGTGGTAATGGTGTAGCATGCAACGAATTAAGATGGAAGTGAACAACAAGCCTTTACTTGAGGCACAATTCTTGTCACAAGCATATGGTTATACATCCACATTACTGAAGGGGGTACAAATCACTTCTCAACTGTTTCTGCCACTTCCCAGCCTCAGTATACTCTACTCCTTTGTGCAGGAGGGGTCCTTGCTCTTGTCCAACCCTCACTGGCTGGCTATATCTTTCTACGCCTAACTGGGTGCAGTAATGTAGGCTCCAGACATTGCAGCCAAAGCTTCCCTATAACTTTTCTACCCAAGCATGGCCTGTTACTCTTGTACATATCTGGTGACTGTGTCCCTGAGCTGAGTTTCTCTTTCTCTGGTGGCATTGATGCTTTGGGCGACAAGTCAGAAAAGAGGCGCCGCCGCACCAGTTTTAAGGCGCATTAAATGAGTGTATAGTGCACCTGAATGAATGAACCTGTCAAAAATCTGTCCTCTGTATACCGTGCCTAGTATAATTGATGCGGGGCGGGAGCGGGGACGGGTGCGGGGGGCGCGGCACCTCGCCAGCCCATAGACTTTCATTACCAGCGGCGCGTATACGCCGCTGGTAATTCACATGTCAATTATCTCCCCCCTCGGCGTATTCGCCGAGCAGGGAGAGGAGACGTAATCCATAGTTCTCTATGAGAACTGTGGAGTACCATTACCTTAATGACTG
Source organism: Phyllomedusa bahiana (assembly GCA_025379985.1). Taxonomy (NCBI): domain Eukaryota; kingdom Metazoa; phylum Chordata; class Amphibia; order Anura; family Hylidae; genus Phyllomedusa; species Phyllomedusa bahiana. The sequence continues at coordinate 107,635 of JAODAL010003166.1, forward strand.
GGACGTATTCCGCCCGTAATTTGCGCACGACGGCGCGTAAGGAGGGACTGAAATATGTCCAGTTTTAAGCCGTGTGAACATGGCCTTAGGCCATGTTCACACGGCTTAAAATGGGACGTATCTGGGCCCGTATTTTGCGCCGTACTGCGCTAAATAGGGGGCAATATACGTCCCAGTCATTACGGTAATGGTAATCCACAGTTCTCATAGAGAACTATGGATTACGTCTCCTCTCCCCGCTCGCCGTATTGTGCGTATACGCGCCATGAATAATGAATGTCTATTGGGCAGGCGGGCTCCCGAGCACACAAAGTAATTGTGGGTGAAATACGTCCCCGCAATTACACCGTGTGAACATAGCCTTAAAGTGCAACAGGCTAAACTGTTTTAATAAGTACAGATGTAGCAAAACTAATTTTGACAGATAACGCACCATGATATCACAACAAAAAATAGTATCTAAACTTTTTCAATGCTTTTTAATGGCTATTGTTTAGAGGGAAGAGCAGATAACATAAAAAAGCCATGATATAACAGTCAAGCTAAACTCTGCTACACCTGTATATGTTCATGTATGTAAATGTTTTCATATACATATAAGGCTATGTTCACACGGCAATGACTTGGACGTATTTCAACCCTTAATTCGCGCCGTACGTCTCAGTCATTATGGTAATTCACAGTTCTCATAGAGAACTATGGATTACGTCTCCTCTCCCTGCTCGTACAATATGCCGTGGGGGGTGATAAGTGACATGTCAATTATTCACGGCGTATACGCACCGTGGATAACAAATGTCTATGGAGCCGGTGGCCTACCGGACCCACACCCTGTCCCCGCTCCGGAGCACACGGCGTAATTGCGGGCAAAATACATCCCACAATTACGCCGTGAATAAGCCGTGTGAACCCTGCCTAAATGTACAAAACATTATTTACATGAAAAATGCATATATAATTACAAGGCTACACGAATAAATATATCACTTGGTAGTGTGAGCTAGACAGATTCTTATTCAGCTGCCAGGCATGTCTTGGATTTTTTTCCAGGTAACTGTGGTAGGTGACACCTTTGACTGTATCTGTGTCTACATGATGTGGATACAGTTGAGAACTATAGCGGAGCAGATTTATCAATACTGTCTAACACTTAATTTATATTTAAACTAGACAGTCTTACAAAGCGCCAAATTTGTCGTAGTGTTCATAAATCTGGCGCATGTTCGAACCGTCTAGTCTAACTTTATACCTTTTATAAGTTGTCTTATTTTATGCCACTAACTGCATAGTTAATTTTGATGCATTTTTTTGGTCAGTAATAAGTCATGCCCCTTCCAAAACCATGCCGTTTTACCAAGACCACATCCCTTCTGGACGAGGCACAAATATGTCCAAACACATTCTAAAACACATAATAAATATGGTGTAAAGCAAGTATGTAAATTGTGCTAGAATTCTGCCACAAGTGCCCAGATAAATGTGCCCCATAGACTTTTTGCTCAACCATTTCCTGAGTGATAGAAAGAAGGGTAGAGGGGAAAGGGTCAGGGAAGCTAGTCCTGATCTGGAACACCCCAAAAAATTTGGAAGATTGGGATGTAAGTCCAGAAACAGCGCTGCTGCAGCAAGACACTGCCCCTGTCTACTCTAGTAAGGTAAGGAATAGGAAAGCAGAGCAGGCTAGACAGGTGCTGGTAGCTGGGGACTCCATTACTAGGGGAACAGACAGAGCAATCTGTCACAAAGACCAGGATTTTTTTTTTTTTAAAACAATTTTTATTTGCAAGACAAATTTACAAAGAAAATGTCATACATTCTTAATAGTATCTAATTGACATCACATGAATACCGTACATCTTTGTATGATAGAAGTTTGAGAAATGTCCTTGTCTTACAATTTTTAAACTGTGAATCAAAAAATAAGGAAAAACATCTAATAAACTGAAATTAACAAACACTTGAACATCCTTTAGTCCTTCTTGGCTATTTCTAAGTTAACTATTGCGCTAATAGACAAACTCCACCTGATATACCCACTGGCCAAAATGGGGAAAGCGGGGGAACAAAAAAATAAAAAAAAATCGTAAATCCCACATTTCTTCTTCCAACCACTAGTCTTCAACTTCTAATTTTCCCAAGTTACCTGCAAGTTTCTCCAGTAGATAGTAAGAAGTATATTCAAAAGGTTTCATAATCTTGGTCAACTCCTGGTCGGTGAAGGCAAATTCCATAAAGTTCCTCCACTTTTTAGCAATTTTTTTAATTGAACCCTCTTTGGATCTTTCTGTATCCAATTTATCGAGGAAGAAAATTTCTCTCAATGTTCTGGGAACTTTCCCCCTATCTGGACTACTTTCTTGCAACCAGTGCCTTAAAATTCACTTTTTAGCTACCAAAAGAGTAATATGTAGACCTTTATTTCCAGACAGAAGTCCAGCTTGCTGACCATCCCCGGAGTTGACCAGAACATAATGGAAAATAGTTGCCAAAGGGTCGTCTTCTATCTGCAGCTTCCAAATTTTCTGTATTAACTCACGTACATCTTTCCAGTATTGTTTTAATTTAGGACACCTCCATATTCACAAAGACCAGGATTGTTGTTTACCTGTGGTCCGAGTTCGACATATCGCGGATCTGGTTGACAGTTTGCTTGGTGAGGCTGGTGAGAATCCAGCTGTCATGGTCCACATTGGCACCAATGACACAGGTGGAGGTAGATGGCGTGTCCTTAAAAACGATTTCAGGGACTTAGGCCAAAAGCTCAGGGCAAGGATCACGGGCCACTACAGAGAGGCAGCGGGAGATTAGAGAGGTGAATAAATGGCTCAAAATTTGGTGTAGGAAAGAGGGGTTTGGGTTTTGGAGAACTGGACTGACTTCTGTTTTGGCCACAGACTCTATGCTAGGGACATGGTACACCTAAATGGGGAGGGTGCGACTGTATTGGGGGAGAAAATGGCCTGGAAGTTGGAGGAGTATATAAACTAGGGACTTGGGGGAGGGGACAACTACACATATAGCGTGAAAGATAGTGAAGATAGAGAGCTGGGAATTAGTAATAAATCAGGGGAGGGAGTGGAGGGAGCGGCTGTAGGAAAAGTTCATAAGGACAGGTTTAAAAATGAAAAACAAAAAAATCTAAACTGCATGCTGACCAACACCAGTAGTCTCTCCAAGAAAATAAATGAAGTTGAATTATTTATTGTTGAAGAAAAATATGACACAATGGGGCTTACGTAGATATGGCTGAATGAGAGATATGACTGGGCAGTTAACTTACAGGGATACAGTTTATTTAGAAGAGACCATAAAAATCGGAAAGGGGGAAGATGTATGTCTTTATATAAAATCCTGTCTGAAGCCAAAGCTCTGGGAAGATATAGATACAGGAATTAAACATGTGTAGTCATTATGGGTAGATATACATGGGGATTATAACAATAATACAATTCTATTAGAGTTCTGCTACAGGTCCCCAAAAATAACAGAACCCATGGAAGATATACTCCTCAGGCAAATAGATGAGTCAGCTAATCATAATGAGGCTGTTATTATGGTCCACTTAAACTACCCATATATAAATTGGGAAACTGAAACCTGTGGTGCTCATAAAGGAAATAACTAAAGATAGTTACCTTTTCCAACTGGTGCAGGAGCAAACTAGAGGGAAGGCCCTTTTGGACTTAATATTGACAAAAAGACCAGATAGAGTAACAAAGGTTCAGGTTGGGGGCACCTACAAAATAGTGACCACAATATAATAAATTTCCACTTTCCACAAAAACATTGAATTTAAGGAATACTAATTTTAATCTCCTGAGAGAGGCCCTAAACCTTATTGACTGAGGGAAAATGTTTGTAAGTGGGTAAGTAACTGGCTCAGTGAAAGAAAACAAACGGTGGTGTTTTAATGGTATATACTTGGACTGGATTCCTGTTACTAGTGGGTACCACAGGGGTCAGTACTGGGCCCTATACTCTTTAATATATTCATTAATGACCTTAAACATGAATTACACAGTAGAATATCATTCTAATCAAGACAATAGATGATAATGTTTTATTACTAAGGGATCTGGATAAGTTGGAGTTCTGGGCAGAGAAGTGGCAGATAAGGTTTAACATGGATACATGCAAGGTTATGCACATGGGAAGGAAAAATCCATTCCATGATTACTTGTTAAATGGAAAAACGCTGGGAAAAAAGTTACATGGAGAAGGATTTGGGAATCCTAGTGGACAGTAAACTTAATTGTAGCAGCCAATGTCAGGCAGCAGCTGCCAAGGCAAACAACATCATGGGTGTATTAAAAGGGGCATAGATGCACATGATGAGAACATCTTCCATTATACAAATCACTGGTCAGACCACACATGGAATATTGAATACAATTTTGGGCACCCGTGCACAGGAAATACATTGTAGAGTTTGAACAGGTACAAAGGTGGGCAACAAAAATAATTAAAAGGGCTGGGTGGACTGCAATACCCAGAAAGATTAGCAGGGTTAGGGTTATTTAGTTTAGAGAAAAGACGGCTTCAGGGGACATAATAAATATGTTTAAATATATCAGAGGTCAATATAGAGATCTCTCCCAAGATATATTTATAACCAGGATTGTATCTTAAAGAAGGGGACATCCTCTACTTCTGAGGAAAGAAAGTTTCTACAAAGGGAGTCTGGATGCATTTCTAGAGTGCAATATAACTAGTTACAGTGACTGGGATTCTGGAGAAGGGTCGTTGATCCAGGGATTTATTCTGATTGACAGATTGGAGTCGGGAAGGAATTCTTTCCCTAAAATGAGGACAATTGCCTTCTACCTCATGTTTTTTTTTTGCCTTCCTCTGGATCAATACTATAGCAGAATAGGCTGAGCTGGCTGGACATCTGTTTTTTTTCAGCCTTAGGGCATGTTCACACGTTGGATTTGAACGTGGTTATGGCCGCAGGTTCTGACGCGGTTTCCGTGGCCAAAACCACGTTCAAATCGCGCCCAGTTTATTAACATGCTGCGCGTGTTTGAGAACTCTCCTGTCAATTCTTGACAGGGAGTCCTCAGCGCGGCGGCCGCGCCGTGTTGCCGCGGGCGTCGCCGCAGTTGGTGCGCAGCTGGGCCGTGGCTGGCGGCGCTTTTTTCCCCCTGCCTACTTATTTGCATGGGGCAAACCCTCGCCACAAGCCGCGCCCCAAGCCGCGGCGGGAGACTCGAGTTTGCGGCGAGGAGAGGACGAGGTTTGGCCGCGGGACCCGCGGCCAAATCTGTCGTGTGAACGAGACCTTACAAACTGTAACGGCTCGTGCTGTGGTCCGACACCCAGACCGCAGGCACGCCTGTTACCCGGCTGCTGGTCGTCCCCGCGCTGTGCCCAGGGTTGCTGTTTGCTCACCTGCTCCCATCCCCCTCAGCAGGTGCGCTCCTCTATATCTTCCTCCCCACTAGGGGCGTGCGCACATCAATTCCCTGGATTTAAAGAGCCAGCACGCAACAGGTAATTGTGCTCCTCCAATCTAATTCTTGCAGGAGCTTTTTAAGGATGCCATTTACTGCTCTCCACGCCCAGTTGTTGGTGTCCATTTCCTTGTGTTGGTTTTGTGCATACTTCTCGCAAACCTTCTCTGCTATTATTGGCATCCGATTCGCTACTTGCATCTCCTGCTGACGTTGTTCCAGTCGTGCCTGCAAGTCTTCCAGTCTTACCTCTCTGTGTTCCAGCCTATTTCTGTGCCTTCCACTTCGACTGTAACTGCCAGGGCCTAAGTCGGGGGTTTCCCTGCAGCAAAGTCCTTCCCGCCTTGTGGCGGATCCTGGTGAAGACAAAGGGCCCCTTAGACTCCGCTCCTCGGCGTAGGCTTCGCCAATTCCACGCGGTGTCCAGTGGATCCACCATCCATCTCCTCCATGCAGCGTGACAAAAACTATGTAACTGGTTGCACACTACAAACATTAGAGGCTCGATGTAGCTGGCTGGATGACGTCACTGCCTCACAATGACTGTCCTGGTTTAGGACCTCTGCCTATGTGAGGACAGCACTGACCAGAGAAGTCCAAGAAAGAAGTGGTTGAAACTGGGCTACAATAGTATAAGTATTCATTTTCTTTCAAAACCAGGAAGGGGCACAGAGGGGACACTGTTTAAAAGAAAGAAGGGGTAATTAAAGAGAAGGGGACACTATTTAAGAGAAGGGGGCACAGACAGGGAAGTACTAGAGAGAAGAGAGCACAAAAGGGACAATATTAGACACAGGTGGCACTCATGAGAACTATTAAGGGGAAGGCGGCATTATTAGAAAGAAGCTATGAGAGAGAAGGGGGCAAAAAGATGGCACAGAGTGGGCATTATTTGTAAGTGGGAGCACAGCAGGGCACTGTTACAGTGAAGTGGCATTATTACTGAGAAGCAAGCATAGAAGGGGCACTGATATCATCTGGAGCACTATAAATGGGGAAGATTAAGAAGGAAAGGAAAGATGAACACCTTCAATTAGAAAATAAATCACCTTTGAGTCAATGGATGTAATAATTTGTTTTACCTCTATGTTGGATCAGTACTGTACTTACTGTTGCGTGATGGCAACCTGAAGATATCGCTTTTCTTTGTATTATGCTCCCCTGAGGAACCTTCCTTTTTCATCTGGAGGGAGAAACACGTTGGAAGGTAGTAAAGTAATCTCAACAGCTACCTGGAAAATCTGTGGTACCATACTGTATACATAGTAAGCAGGACGGCTCAAGCGCACCCTGGACTGTGACAAGGGAGATCACAGCGAATCGTGAGTCTGTATGGCTCTATAATAGCCATCTTGTGATAAGATATACACTCACCGGCCACTTATTAGGTACACCATGCTAGTAACGGGTTGGACCCCCCTTTTGCCTTCAGAACTGCCTCAATTCTTCGTGGCATAGATTCAACAAGGTGTTGCAACGATGCTCAATTGGTACCAAGGGGCCCCAAAAAGTGCCCAAAAAAATATTCCCACACCATTACACCACGCACCAAGCCTGAACCGTTGATACAAGGCAGGATGGATCCATTGCTTTCATGTTGTTGACGCCAAATTTTGACCCCTTTCCATCCCAATGTTGCAGCAGAAACGAGACTCATCAGACCAGGCAACGTTTTTCCAATCTTCTACTGCCAAATTTCGATGAGTTGGCAAATTGGAGCCTCAGTTTCCTGTTCTAGTGAAAAAGGAGTGGCACCCGGTGTGGGCTTCTGCTGCCCGTAGCCATCTGCCCAAAGTTCGCCGTCTGTGCGTTCAGAGATGCTCTTCTGCTACCTTGGTTGTAACGGGTGGCTATTTTAGTCACTGTTGCCTTTCTATCAGCTCGAACCAGTCTGCCCTTCTCCTTTGACCTTGGCATCAACAAGGCCATTTCCGCCACAGGACTGCCGCTCAAATGGATGGGTTTTTTTTTTTTCGGACCATTCTCTGTAAACCCTAGAGATGGTTTTGCGTGAAAATCCCAGGAATCAGCAGTTTTGAAATACTCAGACCACCCTTCTGGCACCAAAAACCATGCCACGTTCAAAGGCACTCAAATCACCTTTCTTCCCCATACTGATGCTCGGTTTTGAATGCGGAGATTGTCTTGACCATGTCTACATGCCCAAATGCACTGAGTTGCCGCCATGTGATTGGCTGATTAGAAATTAAGTGTTAACGAGCAGTGGACAGTTGTACCTAATAAAGTGGCCGGTGAGTGTATGGTCCAATAGGTCAATATGTAAAAAATGAGGGATTTATATGTTTTAAATGATTAAATTAAAAGTTATATTTTAGGCCACTTGGAGCTTATCAGTGATTACAACCTGAACTTGTATTTGACCAGTATTTAGTCATCCTATAGTGGTATTGTAGGTTATATTGGCTCTTGTCTACTAGCAGTTTTCACTTGTCGCTGACTAAAAATTAGTGTACACATGGGGCGACACCTATGATTTTTAGCGCTTAGACACCAATTTTTATGCACATTAGAATAGAATGCGCAGAATTTATTAACTTGTTCTACTGCGGGTCATAAATCAGGTGCATTCTAGAGCTAAGACGACATTTCTGGCTCAGCTAAACCCCTTTGTAAGTGGTTTACCTGTTCCAGCACTAATGCGCCTAGAATTGCCATACTGAAGCTATAAATTTATAGCTTTGTATGGTTCTAGTGCGCCCCGCCTCCCGCACGCCCCCCGAAATCAGATGCATTACAAAGTGCTAGAGGCGCTCTGTGATGCGCCTGATATTGGTGTGTGGGAGATTTAAAACAATAGCAATCGTGGCTCCGTTCATACATTTATGTAATTAGGTGTTTCTTTGTTTCACTTATTTTCTTTTCTTGGGTTGATGGTGTTTTTAATTAGAGAGCTATGAGGTGGGTGAACAAGAAATTCAAAATTCGCTACTGCACACATTCCATCGTGCAATTGGACTTCTAGATTACTTTTTACACCCAGTCCAACCCTGTGAGCCATCCACACTTCAGGGTCTTGCTTAAGATTCCACCATCCAGTATCAATCTGAAATAGGATCAAAACTGGAGTTCTTTTCTGGACTCAACATGGCCTGTCTCAACCTTATGATGATAAATTTTAGCTTACTTATGGCTTATTTAATGATTCGCTTTCATTGACAGGGTCACCAGTAGGGTAATACATATAGTACTACATTCAGGGGCCAAAACTAATGGTGCCAAATTTGCCTGTGAGATACTACCCACCTTACACATGGGGCTCACACACACACATACACATTGCCTAATAATTCAAACCTGTGTCAAATTATTGCAGGTTCCATTTATTAGGCAGTATTTCTAATAGCTTGTGCATGACAATGAGAATAATATGATCCTTATGCGGTATTATGATTATGTTACTTACCCACCAACACCCTCTGTAAGTTGCTCATCAAATGTATGTTATGGGGCACAATATAGCATATAGGAAATTTCCAACGAGCTTAGGGGCCCCTACCCGTTTAATTGGCCTGATACTTTTAATGGGGGCGTGTTGACTAGAAACTACTCCTGGTTTTAGTAAAAAATTATACATTGGGAACACATAGGGGAAATAATTTGACTCTGAAACATATCTATAATTCATATTCCTCGAACCCTATATGGTTTATTGTAAATGTAGTTTAAACTGCGCCTGACATGTGGTGAATTATATGAAATTGTGTATTCTACAATAAATACAAATTAAAACTCTTTCACAGATGGCTATTCTTATTTACCCTGCGGCCCGCTGTTGTAAATTCCTTATGTAACACGCTTTGCTTGATGTACAAGCTCTTTGCCTGGTGCGTTCATGCACAGCGCATCTTTGTAATACAGTTAATAGATACTGTACCAAGCAAATAAGCACAAAACCACACAGAACTGATAACGGCAGGATGCATTCCCAGGGGAGCAGAAGGAAAGTTAATTTAAGCAAACCTGAACTGCGTGTGAACTGAAGCGGGCACAGAGGGCAGATTACAGCGCAACAAAGAGCAGAGTGGTACAACAGATTTGTTGGCAGAGGAAAGCAGGTTAAAGTACATTACCCTGCAGCGAGACTGGTATGCTGCCAGAACAGTCATATTCCGGCTTCTCCTTTCAAATCCCAATGATATTTGAACAGACGTATGGTACGCTAAATGGACTAATATAAGCCATTACAATTGGGACAAATAATATCATACCCTGTCCCACCAGAGCTTTCTTTCAATCAGAATTTTTCTACCCTACACTTGTTTATAGTTAAAGAAAATCTCCACTAAATTTAGTGCTGATTATCTTCCAAGTTGTCCTTATAGATATATCGAAATTCCATCTTTCTGTCACAGAACTCTAAATTCCTTGCATAGACTTAAAGAGGTTGTCCCACTTAAGACAATCATGGCATATCACATCAGTAAGAAGGCCGATGCTCGACTGTAATTGGAACTCCCATTCACTTCAATGGGAACGAAGAGGCTTCAGGGTTCATATTGGAGACAGATGTGGGTTCCAGAAGTGGTACCCGGACATATCAGACAATGATGGCCTAAACCAACGATAAGCCATCATTGTCTAATGTGATAATAACCCTTAAAAGCATAACATTCTGGCAGATGACACTAAAAGGAGCTTGCTGCATACTGTGTTATTATTGAATTCAATGCATATGGGGTTTGCAGAAAGCTCCTATATTGACTTTAGTGACATCACTTGAAAAGCCATTGCAGTACAGTTCAGGAGGTTGATGGAGTTGTCCAGCACACCCCAAAAAAATTCTCAGATTGCTTTCCTGAGATTTTATCACCCTGTTATGGTTCAGTGTTAATCTTTGCTTTTCCTGTGCTGTATGTAGCCTTCCTTCTCTGCAGATGAGCTGCAGTACTTCCTGTTTGAAAGCCATTTCCCCTTGTCTTGTAAAACTACAAGTTCCAGGATACCTTTCCTGTGATTTGTCATCTTCCCCCCTCCCAACCTTAAAGAGAATGTGTCATCAAAAATGACTTCTTTTTTAACTCACGTTTTTATGTTAAACACATTTTTTAAGAATTTTGGGTTATGTTTCTTTTTTATTTTATATCACTTTCAATATTTTTAAAAAAATTCTTAAGTCCTGCAGTTTTCACTTTGGCCACTAGGCCTAATAATTGTCTGAAACTTCCTGTTCTGTAGAGAAATATTCTCAGTTGTCTGCTCATTATCAGCACAAAGAGGGTCAAACTGAAAGGAGACACCAATGTGAATAGATAACACAGGATTCACCAGTCACAAGAGGAGTCACAGCTCAGCCTTTCCCTCCCTGCACACTTCCCAGGTCACAGAACATGCCTAGAAAACTCTCCTATAGAAGTCAATGGGACTGAGCCAGTCTTAAGGCTCCTATGTGCATGAAGCTACTGTAAAGCATCTCTCTGACTGCTGTTAAAGCAGTGCAAACAAGGCCTAGTGGTAAAAGTGAAAGCTACAGCACTTTAGAATTATAAAAAAATATTGAAAGCGATATGAAAAATTAAAAAAGCAACCAAAAATTCCTTAATAATGGGTTTAACATAAAAACAGGACTTAAACAATTAGCCATTTTTTGATGACACCTTCCCCGTTAAATTAAGTGTACAGCAGGGCCGTCCTAGGGGCGGGGCCAGGGCGGGCGATCGCCGGGGTGCCGAAGCTCCGCTCACCCGCGGGGACGCCGTGATCGCCGCCCTGCCCGCCTTGAGGATCGCCCCTGACCTCTGCGCGACTATTATATAACAGTTTGCCCAGAGCCAGCACTGCCGTTTACAAGAAAAGGAGGGCGGGACGGAAACTTCCCGTCCCGCCTCCTCCCCTGTATGTATCGGCGCTCATTGAGCGCCGATACATACACACGTCGCAGGGGCGCGCCCGGCTTTCACCGCGCCCCCTGTGATGCTGGGTCTCCTCGGCTGGCAAATCTGCCGCCGAGTGAGATCCCTGGGAGCTGCTGCGCGTAAGCAGCGTGATGACGTCACGCTCTATACCGCTCAGCAGCTCCCACCGCTGAGCAGCTCCGGACCGACACGCGCGGACAGAGGTGAGTACTTTTTTTGTTATTTTAGAATTACTTACAGGGGCATCACTGGCTACAAGGGTGGCATCCTGGCTACAAGGGGGCACACTGGCTACAGGGGGCCTCACTGGCTACAAGGGGGGCACACTGGCTACAATGGGGCACACTGGCTACAATGGGGGCACACTGGCTACAAGGGGGGGCACACTGGCTACAGGGGGGGCATCACTGGCTACAAGGGAGCATCACTGGCTACAAGGGGGGCATCCTGGCTACAATGGGGGCCCCACTGGCACAAGGGGCACCCTGGCTACAATGAGGGCACATTGGCTACAAGGGGGCACACTGGCTATGGGGGCATCACTGGCTACAATGGGGCACACTGGCTACAAGGGGGGCACACTGGCTACAGTGGGCATCACTGGCTACAAGGGGGGCACACTGGCTACAAGGGGACACACTAGCTACAGGGGGGGGCATCACTGGCTACAAGGGGAGCATCACTGGCTACAAGGGGGCGACACTGGCTACAATGGCGGCACACTGGCTACAAGGGGGGCACACTGGCTACAAGGGGGGCACCCCTGGCTACAAGGGGGGCATCACTGGCTACAATGGGGCACACTGGCTACAAGGGGGCATCCTGGCTACAGTGGCGGCACACTGGCTACAGTGGCGGCACACTGGCTACAAGGGGGGCACACTGGCTACAATGGGGCACACTGGCTACAAGGGGGGGCATCACTGGCTACAAGGGGGGCATCACTGGCTACAATGGCGGCACACTGGCTACAATGGGGGCACACTGGCTACAAGGGGGCACACTGGCTACAAGGGGGGATCACTGGCTACAATGGGGGCACACTGGCTACAATGGGGGCACACTGGCTACAAGGGGGGCATCTCTGGCTACGGTGGGGGCACACTGGCTACAAGGGGGGCACACTGGCTACAAGGGGGGCACACTGGCTACAAGGGGGCATCACTGGCTACAAATGGGGCACACTGGCTACAATGGGGGCACACTGGCCCACAAGGGGGCATCTCTGGCTACGGTGGGGCACACTGGCTACAAGGGGGCACACTGGCTACAAGGGGGGCACACTGGCAACAGGGGGGCACACTGGGTACAATGGGAGCACACTGGCTACAATGGGGGCACACTGGCTACAATGGGGGCCATCACTGGCTACAAGGGGGGCACACTGGCTACAATGGGGGCACACTGGCTACAAGGGGGACACACTGGCTACAAGGGGGGCATCACTGGGTACAAGGGGGCCACTGGCTACAATGGGGGGCACACTGGCTACAATGGGGGCACACTGGCTACAAGGGGGGGCACACTGGCTACAATGGGGACACACTGGCTACAAGGGTGACACACTGGCTACACGGGTGGCACACTGGCTACAAGTGGGGGCACACTGGCTACAAGGGGAGCATCACTGGCTACAAGGTTGGCACACTGGCTACAATGGGGGCACACTGGCTACAATGGGGGCACACTGGCTACAAGGGGAGCATCACTGGCTACAATGGGGGCACACTGGCTACAAGGGGGGCATCAATGGCTACAAGGGGGCAACACTGGCTACAATGGGGGCACACTGGCTACAAGGGGGGCATCACTGGCTACAAAGGTTGCATCTCTGGCTACAGGGGGGGCATCACTGGCTACAGAGGGCATCTACTGGCTAGGGGCGCAACTACTGGCTTCAGGGGGCATCACTGGCTACAGAGGGCATCACTTGCTACAGGGGCATCTACTGATAACAGGGGGCATCTACTGGCTACAGGGGGCATCTACTGGCTACAGGGGGCAATCAACTGGCTACAGGGGCACACTAAGCTACAAGGGGCATCACCGGCTACAGGGGGTATCACTGGCTACAGAGGCATCTAACTGGGTACAGGGGGCATTTTACTGGCTACAGGGGGCAATCACTGGCTACAGGGGCATCTACTGATAACAGGGGGCATCAACTGGCTACAGGGGGCATCTACTGGCTTATGGGGGGCATCACTGGCTACAGGGGGCTACTACCTGGCTATAGGGGGCTACTACATGGCTACAGGGGGCTACTACATGGCTACCTGTGAGATGCTATAGATGGGGAAATTTGTTTAGAGATAGGAATTGGTTGGGAAGTGCGATAAAGGGAGGAGTCTAAGATATTTGTTTTGTAAATTTTACAGTGAAGAGTCGGGAGTAGTCATCATGGCGTCTGGGAGAGATGGAAAAGAAGAAGAGAAAGAGACCAACTCTTCAGAGACGTCACCTGTGAGTCACTATATAAACTTACTGTAACCATTTATATGTCTTTCAGAGCCTATGTACAGCTGTATCCACCACTGTATGCTGTAATAATTGATTGAATATAATGGTTTGTATTCAGTAATGGTCAGTTTTTTATTATTCAGTCACTAAGTGGGGGTGATATGTGGTCATGGTGTTGCTGTATTTGGTCACTATGTGGTGATATGTGGTCATGGTGTGGTAGTATTATTCGGTCACTGTGTGCTGGTGATATGTGGTCTTAGTGGTCTTGGTCTTTTATATGTAGCACATTGTGGTAAAGCTTTCTGTATATTCTGCTTTGGTTGATGGTGATGCACTGTGTGCTCATTATGGCACATTATGTTACATGGGGGGGGGGGGGGGGGTGAGGGCGAAATTTCTTCACCTCACCCTGAGTGAAATTTAGCCTAGGAACGGCCCTGAGTATACGCTCTCTGTTTGATACCTTAGGTTTAAAGCTTTGGGTGACAAGACCAAAGATGTGTAGCTTCAAAGGCTGCCCATAAAAATTGTCGTCCCTTTGGTCAAATGATTTCCTGAGCTTAACGCAGAGCTGATATGTGTCCAGACAGAACGGAGCATCTTTCATCAAATAGCTGCTGTAGAATTGCAGTAAGCCAACAGAAAATGAAATTAAAAAACATGTAAAAAAAAAAACGCCTAATTTTAGGTTGGCAAAGAGATTTAGAATTTGTATTTTTTTTACTGAAACCATAGAAATTTCTTAAGGGGCAAAGCTCTAAGGATATACATAACATACAAGCAGATCATGTGGCTACTATGAGGCCCTTGGAGATAGGGGGTCCAACCTGGGTTGGCCCCATCCTTTTTAAATGTTGAATAACTGTGCAGGACTCCTTTCTGTAGAGATTTTCTTTTGGCCTGCAACAGATGTAACAATAGCTTGGCCGCAATAAACGGAGGTGGCTGTGCATTTACAGTACTCTCCACTAATTTCTACAGGAGTTACAAAAACAGCTGAATACACTCCTACAAATGAGAACGGTGATGGTCACGCTTGCTTGGCCTACTGTGTTTAAGAGATTCACTAACCTGCCATAGCAAATGAATCTGAACTGCAGTTTTTTTTTTTTTTTTATCTTAAAGTAGCAGTGTGGAGGGTGCATGGACCTTCTGAGTCAGGAGAGTCTCCACAATACTGGACAGTTGAGCAATATGCAGTTGCTGTGGAGAGGAAACATTTTTGGAATGACTTGGAAAAATTTGTGATATCAAGAAACATAAGATGCAATCAGAACAAAGGGTGCGACATGTCCCAATAGCGCTGTGCCATTGTTTTGGTGTATTTTGCGCCAAAAAACTGTTTGAACTGTCGTACACCAAAACTAGGTGCATTATACGCCACACACAACCACAACACATTTGAATGCGCCTAAAGTAGGCACATCAAATATGCTAGCAATGATATACTATGCTATGTTATGCTATGGTTCTATATTAGGCGCATCAATTATACTATGCACAGTATATCAGACGCCAGATTTTTGACAGCTTCATTCATTCAGGTGCATTATACACTCATTTAATTCGCCTTAAAACTGGCGTGGCAGCGCCTCTTTTCTGACATGTCGCCCAGGGTGTTGAATCCAAAGTGGACAAACATATATTTGTATACTTACAAGAGATTTAAAATATTTTTTCTTTTTGCCAAGAAATTATAACCATTCTGAAGGAATACGATCTTCATCGCTGCAAAAACCTATGTAAGACCTGGAGAACTTCAGTCTAGTTTAATTTTATCTATTAACCTCGAAATTTTGCAGGACTGCTCTAGAGGAACTGCATTGTTATAGAAACAAGAGGATAAAGAATTGGCCTAACAATTATGAAAAGGAGTTCAGTTGCCTTCCTGAAAGAAATGGCACAGACACAGTTCATTGCTTTGCATAAGTCAAGAGCACTTTGTTTGCCAGAAGCACTTCAAGCAAGGTGATCGCACACAACATATAAATAAGCTCAATGAGCATGGCGCTGCTCACTAGACATGAGACATACAGTGAAGGATATAATTATTTGATCCTTTGCTGATTGTGTAAGTTTGCCCACTGACAAGGACATGAACAGTCTATAATTTTAAGGGTAGATTAATTTTAACATTGAGAGATAGAATATCAAACATAATCCAGAATATCACACTGTATACATTTATTGTATAAATTATATAAATGTATTTGAATTTTGCTGAGAGAAATAAGTATTTGATCCCCTACCAACCGTTAAGAGTTCTTGTTCCTACAGACCAGTTAGATTCTCCTAATCAACTCATCACCTGCATTGAAGATAGATGTCTTAAATAGTCACCTTTATAAAAGACTCCTGTCCACAGACTCAATCAGTCAGACTATACAACATGGGCAAGACCAAAGAACTTTCTAAGGATGTCAGGGACAAGATCATAGACCTGCACAAAGCTGGAATGGGCTACATTACTATATGTAAGATGCCGGGTGAGAAGGAGACAACTGTTGGTGCAATAGTAAGAAAATGGAAGAAATACGAAATGACTGTCAATCGACATCGATCTTGGGCACCATGCACAATCTCACCACTTGGAGTATCCTTGATCATGAAGAAGGTGAGAGATCAGCCTAATACTATATGGGGGGAACTTGTTAATAATCTCAAGGCAGCTTGGACCACAGTCACCAAGAAAACCATTAGCAATACATTATGCCGTAATGGTTTAAAATCCTGCAGTACCCGAAAGGTCCCCCTGTCCAATAAGGCACAGGTGCAGGCCCATCTGAAGTTTGCCAATGAACACCTGGATGATTCTGTGAGGGGATTGGGAGAAGGTGCTGTGGTCAGATGAGACAGAACCTTTGCACAAACAACTCAAATATGTGTTACGGATAGCAGGTGAGTTTGTACTGACACGGGAGACACAGGGTATATGTGGATCCTCTGGGCCACCGTGAGTGATGATGGTATAGATGCAGACCACACCAGGGAGCTGAGTCTTAGGGGCCCCCGGTTTTCCCTCGGAGTCCGCTACAAGGCAGGACAGACTTAGTTGTGAGGAACCCTAGGTTGCTACCCCTGATGTGGCTACTCGCAGTGACAGCCAAAGTGCAGGACGTAGGGCAGCGGGCACGGACAGAGGTGATGGTTCACAGCAGGTGTAGTGTTAGACAGGTAAACAGAGACCTGGGCAGGTAGCAGACTGTTGCAATGGCAGGCAAATTCAGAAACGTGGGTAACAGGAACACAGGTAGGAGGTACAGCAATAAGGTCACAGCAGAGGTAAACATAGGTAGGTAACTGAGTCCTAGGCAGGTATCACACCAGCATAACGCCAGACAACAGCAGAAACATGGGTAACCGGAACAGCAGAAAAACAGCATCCAGAGGTCAGGGAACATAGAACAAACATTAACGAACTGACACAATAGCAGAGGCAGGAAGTTCCTTAAAGTGGTTGTATCAATTAATTGAAAGGTCTTCAGAATAAGGGGACAGTGAATACAAGCAACTTTGCAATTGGATGTCATTAGCAAAGCTGTCTTTTTATCACAGGATCCTTATCTCTGTTTCTGTTTCCACAGATCTCCAGTGTTGGTCGGATCCCTCCTCCTTGCATTCACTAGCTGAGAGCTCATTTACAATCTGTTCGGCCCCCGGTCGGCTGTATTCACGGAGCTTGCATTCCTGTCTTTCACAGTAAGGGATCGGCACATTTTCACTCAGCAGAGCCAGATGAAACAGAGTAACACTGCAGGGCTTCTACAATCAGAAAACAGCACAATTGTGTGTCGATCCCTGCCTCCCCTGCATAGAAGGGAGATCTGTGCCGTTCATAGAAAGCTGTAACAAATCTCCAGCTGTGAGAGGAGAAGAGATCAGTGCTCAGTCTAGATTGAATGCAGCCTATGGAATGTATACAGCTCTTACAAAATAAGACTGCAGGAAGAGACACAGTGACAAGTTAACTCAGAGAGGAGGGGGGGGGGGTCCTCAGAAGCCAGCATGAACAGTGAAGGGGGATGATGTCACCCAACTGGGAGGGGATGAAAAGCCCCTGCATTTCTAGAGTTGAGAAGCTGAGAGCAGTATGAATCAGCCAAACTAAAGAAGCGATACATCCCCTTTTAATCACAGGTGGCCAGTAATCATTGGCTTGGTAATTAAGGCTTTGTCTCTTTAAATTAATTGCCCACTCCTGCACCACAAAGATTAGCTTTAAACATGTAGGGATCGGTAATTGAAGAGTTTTTCCAACTATATTGCTTTATTTTTTTGGCTTTGAGGAGATAAGATATAAATTATTAGATATGAGTGCACACAGGTTTCTCTAGGTCAATCCTGATCTGATCAGGGATGAAGACAGGTCAGGTGTCGGCAGCTTGAGAGCTGAGTGTGCTATCTCAAACAAGTAATCACTTTTTTTTTGTTTACTTTGAGCTCTGTACTTATAGATAACATCTCCTGCTCTCATGTCAGTGCTTTTAGAAGAGCTTTTTTAAAGAGCTTCAACATAGAAAACTATATAAATTGGGTATTGCCATGATCGTATCAACCCACAGAGTAAAACTAACTTGTCACATATACTGCACAGTGAGCGCTGTTAAAAACAAAAAACACTACTAGGAGTGCTGCATTTTCTTCACCCTGCCTTCCAAAAAATTTATTTAAAAGCAATCAAAAACCCTTGCCCCCCCAAATAAATGATACCATTAAAAATGGCAACTCATCCCGCAAAAAACAAGCCCCTACACATCTCAGTACACAGAAAAATAAAAAAGTTATGGCTCTGACCATGGCAATGCAAAAATGTGGTTTCCCTTTTGAACAAAAATTTATTTATTGTGTAAGAACAGTAAAACATAAAAAATATACAAATTGGGTATCGCTGTAATCGTATTGACCTGCTAAGTAAAGTTAGCTTGTCATTTATATTGCACAGTGACCACTGTTAAAAATAAAAAAAAACACTACCAGGATTGCAGTATTTCGTTCAAAACACCTCACCAAAACCTTGATAACGTCACATGGACCCCATAATGGTACCTCAACTCATCCCGCAAAAAAGAAAACCCTTAGTCAGCTCTATATACAGATAAATAAAAAAGTTATAGCCCCATCCCGACAACCCTAAAACTATATATCCTCTGTACAAAATGTCCATAATGGAAAAGTGATACAATTACAAAACTTACTTTAGCACCACTTTTTGCTATAAAAAATTAAAAAAGTGCAAAAAACAGATTCTCCCTAAAGCCTTATGTATCACAGAAGAAAGGCAGATCAAATTAGTAGAACAACCGACTGTAAGGAAGAATTATACATTAATATCTGCATGTGTTAAAAAATGAAATTGTGCCTGGTCAGGAAGTCGAGGAGGGGCAAATTTGGATTTGGTCAGGAACTGGTTTCATGCTGTTTCACAAAGTCACAGCCAGCTTTAGACACTCACTTTCTAGTCAGGCTCTGGGTGGCTCTACAGCAGTTCTGCTGCCTTCACGCAGCGTCTGAAGCAAAGAGGCCAGTATACACTGATACCAGCCACTTAGCTCATTGAAGGCAGCAGAACGAAACAATGACGTCATCGCGCTGCTCCCTGTACTAGGCCCTAAGCCTATGTCTAGGCTTGGGAACTAGTAGATGCTGGAACTGCCATCCCAGAGCAGGCACCATGATGATGTCATTCCGCCTGCTCCGGAAGACAGGTGTTTGGCGGGGGAACAGCCTGGAGATACCCATATTGAGTATTAATTTAATTCTTTTTTAATGAGGGAATAACTATCATAACTAATCTTATATAACTGCCTACCTGCTATAACTGGCCCTAAATACCGCCCTAACTGCTATAACTGGCTCTATATACCTGCCTACCTGATATAACTGGCTCTATATACCTCCCTATCTGCTGTTACTGACCCTATATACCTCCCTACCTGCTGTAATTAGCCCTATATACCACCCTACATGCTATAACTGGCCCTATATACTACACTACATGCTATAACTGGCCCTAAATACCTGCTATACCTGGCCCTATTAACTTACCTACCTACCAGGAGGGGCCCTATATACCTGCCTACCTATCATAAGGTGCCCTATCTACCTGTCAACATACTAGAAGAGCCTTGCCTACCTACTAGAAGGGGCCCTATCTACCTGTCTACCTATCAGAAGGGCTCTATCTACCTACCTACTAGAGGGGGCTCTATCTACTAACATATCTACTAGAAGGGGCCCTATACTGAAGGGCGACATTACCTA
Source organism: Phyllomedusa bahiana (assembly GCA_025379985.1). Classification (NCBI taxonomy): domain Eukaryota; kingdom Metazoa; phylum Chordata; class Amphibia; order Anura; family Hylidae; genus Phyllomedusa; species Phyllomedusa bahiana. Next base: position 127,685 of record JAODAL010003166.1, read on the forward strand.
CTTAATTGGAAGAGTCTGCCTACTTATCTGACAAATGTTTTAATATCTAACCTACCTAAAAGAAGCGTCTTCCTATCCGCCTGTCTAATTTGGGATGGATGTCTTCTATATAGAGCGTGTCACTACCTACTGGTGGCACAAATGGGGGCCTAATAAATTCTGCAGGGATTCATGGCTGGGAGAAGTCATCATGACGGTCTGGATCGGATGGAGAAAGAAAAGGGAAAGAAAACAATTCATCAGATAAGATGTTATGAGTCACAAAATGTAACTTTCCTGTAATCACTTATAAAGCTGCAGAGCCTGTGTACACTGGTAACTACCACTATATGGTCACTATATGGTGGCAATAGTGGTCTTAGTGTAATGATTCATATTTAGTAACAGTAAGATGGTATTATTCAAACCCTTTATGGTGGGGATATGTGGTCATGATGTGACTGTGTTTTTTGGTCCTAGTATATTGTTGTTATTGGTATTATTGGTCTTGGTATACTGGTTTGGTCAGTAACATTATGTTGGTATTAATCACTATATAATGGGGATAATTTGGCTTTTTTACTGACACCCGTATAATACAGATAACATAATAAACTCCCACAAACACTAAACCCATAAAACAGAAGGCACAGTTGCATTTTTTTCCTGTTCACACCACAAAAAATAACTTTGGCCCAATTTGAAATTATTTATTCTATTGGATGATTCCTTTTAATAGAAATAATTTTCTGCAGCGCGCTACACCGCAAAACATACGCCACGCCAAGTAGCGAACCTGTTGTTGAAAAGTATTGGTCCACAGTTGAAGTTTTGTACCTGGGCCAATGAGTCTTTAGCTGCGCCTCTGGTGATTAACATATCAGCTCTGCTATTCCTATCTATTCCTGTTACAATGAGATGACTGCAGGAGATTTATAATCTGTAGTGCACAAAGTTACAGAGCTCTAAGAGTGAAAATGTGTTATTAACTAAGGTAAACAAGCTCCTGTGCTAGAGATAAGACTCAGCAGCGAGTGATTCACCATGGTTGGATGGCAACTTGGAGCAATGAGATAAGAGAGAGTAGAGAAGTGGTTGATGACCTAGATAAACCTGTGTACACTAGCAGTAGATACAATCTTCTCTATCTCCTGAACAAAGTAAAATCAAGCAATATATGTGCTAATAGTCTTAATTTTTTTCCCCTACATGTTAAAAGCCAATCCTTGTGGTGAGAAAACCTATTCAAAAATTTAGTGTACATAATGTATAGATAGAACAAGATCCACCATACATAATATATGATAGACCCTGCTCACCTACCCAACAAAAAAACATCTGCCCAGGTCACTGAACATGCCTAGAAAACTCTCCCATGGAGGCATCACCTGTTCAAAAACTTCTATGTCCATATAGCTGCTGTAAAACATATTTCTAAATGCTATTTACAGTAGCTCAGGTCAGATGTCTGCCCTCAATGTGTAGAAAATAAATGAAAAAAAAATTGTAAAATCTAAAAATAAAAAAAGGAAGAAACAGAATATTTTTAGTAGTTTTAATTGGTAAAAAAATATAGCTAATATATTCCCTTTATGAAGGCATCTGATATGGTTTTTACACAGTTCTCATCTCCTAGTTTGTGCTACTTAGTACATATGTTTTCAGGAATACTGAAAATCCTGGGAGAAAAATATACATTTTCTTACAGACTGCCATATGAATACTTCTACTATAATTTTGGATAAAATTTAATTAACTCATCGCCATGCTGTATTATTGTGTTATTTTAAGTAGAACTGTGTAAAAATTTTTCTAAATTCTGCAATTTTTACTGCTACCGAGTTGGCAGCTTGAAAAATAGATGAACAGCAGGGATAAGTATATTCAGGGAAGACTAATAATCAAAGACTATATAAAACTAACACTTTGGAATACAATTCCCTGGTTAATGCACTGCACACAAATGTGCGATTTTCTAGTAAAACCTGTAATTTTAACACAGAGACCTTTTCCACGGCTTTTTCAGGACTAGGTGACCGCAGAGTATAATTTTGACTAATGCTGAGTTGTTGCTCACTTTTGCCATTCTGTTCCAGGTGATAAGCAGCTCAGATGGCGGAACAGTGATCATAGGGGTATTGTTGTGGGTATAATGGGGAGAGTATGACAGAATGAGCAGCTGTATTTCAAAAGTAGAGTAGACCCATAAAACTAAGCACAGAGAAGTGAACAGAATTAAAGGGACACCAACAATCAATTTTTTTTCTAACATATTTAACAAGCAATTATTTGTAATTTTTTTTAAATGGGTGATTGATTTTTATTTGTATATTTTTTTTAAAGTTTCCCTATGTATACTATTTGCTGGTTTATAGCTCTGACTTCCCCCTCCATGAGCACTGATAGCACGGCAGTGGGGATTGCTTGACTATTGTCTTCAAGGCCCACTAAGGAGGTGACAGAGGTGTAATTGTTCCAAATATATAGTAGCATCTTTATTTAATATGTATACAGGTTGAAACTTTGCAGACACAATAGGGGATCCCGTTTTCCCCACTAAGTAAATTTCCCCATATCAAATTGCGTCAATCCAGCAATAAAACACTTACCACACTTCCAGTGATTGATGAAGTGATTTTACTTTTTGTTTTTAGTATAACAATTTCCAAACATATTTCATTTGATCATCCTGAAGGATTGGTTTGTTTCAGCACTGCAGAACAGTGTGTAAGAAAAGGTTTAAAACTAAGATGAAAGAGAGAGTGCTCGAGCTTGAGAGTGCGTTTTGTGTCTAAAGTGGGTAGATGCAGGGGAGGATGGCAGCATGACATGAAATTAGAATAAACCTTAGCCCGTTTTAGGTCAATTAGGATTATCAATATTATTTATATCTGCCAAATGCCAGAATAATGAAATAGAGAATTTTTAAGGCATTTTTATTACTCTGCAAAGTCAAAACAAAGTCAAAAGTTTACATACATTATGCCTTTAAAAAATTTGGGACAGCCCATATGATTTCATGTCTTTGGCAGCTTCTGGTTTATTGGCAACATATGAATTAATTAGAGACACACCATACCCGTAGATGTTTTTTTTAAGCACACCAAAAACACACTGCTTCTGTTTGTAACATCGTGGGGAAGTCTAAAAAAATCAGCAAAGATATCAAAAAGAGAATTGTGGACTTGAACAAGTCTGGATCATTCTTGGGTGTAATTTCCAGATAGCTAAAGGTGCCTCGGTAATCTGTACAAACAATCGTTTGCAAGTTCAAACAAGATGGGAATATCCAGCCATCATACCGCTCAGGAAGGAGACGGGTTCTGTGTCTCAGAGATGAATGTGCTGTAGTCCTACATGTACATAGTAACTAGAGATGGGCGAATTGATTCTAACGAAGTGGAATTAGTTTAGAATTTCAGGAAAACTTCGGTTATGAACGAAGTCGAAGTTTGGGGGACTTCGGGTGAACGAAGTGTGCTTTTGATTGATAAAATGGCTGCAAGCACATGGCGCTACATGGGGCAAAGAACTCTGGGAGGAAGAAGGGCATAGCCTGCATGACATGTGCAGAGATGAAGCCAATCAGAGACCGGCGGGATTCTGTGACGTCACCGCACTATATAAGTCCGGGCGCAACGCTGGGAGCTCACAATCCTCTCACTGTATTGATTAGGGAAGGTGCTGCCGCGGCTGCTTGTAATAGCTCTTACTGAAGAACTGATTTTTATACAGCGATTTTTGGGGGGTGTCTCAGCTTGTCTCAGAGACTGTTTCTCTTAACGTTCTATTTCTGATTTTGTGGGGTATTGGATCTGAAGTCCAGTGTGCGTCCAATGCAGCTGCATATACATTTTAATACTATCTGCTCACAGCAATGTTGTATTCATTTAAAGAAACAGCGTTTTTACAATACAAATACCACTTCATTTTTGGCTGCTCAATTCTTTTGCGCAATTTACATCCAGGGGTTAATTAAGCGTTGTTTTTCTACTGTGGTGACTAAAATAAACTGTCTTTCACCGACAAAAAATTAATTTTTCCTGCAGCATAATTCACAAGCGAAGGTTAATTACAATTTTTTCTCTTGTTGTGTAGCGTAAAAAACACGCCATTGTAACACGCTACAAAGCTCGTAGTTTGTGGTTGCTCAATTGTTTGGCGCAATTTACATCCGGGGGTTAATTAAGCGTTGTTTTTCTGCTATGGTGACTAAAATAAACCGTCTTTCACCGCCAAAAAATACATTTTTCCTGTAGCCTAATTCACAAGCGAAGGTTAATTACAATTTTTTCTCTTGTTATGTAGCGTAGAAAACACGCAATTGTAACACGCTACAAAGCTACTAGTTTGTGCGGCTCAATTCTTTGGCGCAATTTACATCCAGGGGTTAATTAAAGGGGTTGTCTCACTATGAAGATCATAGTTGAAAATGTGGGGACCAAAAATCTAAGGATGTACGTCCTTGGTTACTATTGGCAAATTGCTATGGTTTTAGGAACGGGGGTGGTTTCATGTGTTTAGCAATGGTGTTTGTTTACGGGTCGGAAGCATTCTGTCCTCCCAGGTGTGCACATGAAAAGGAAAGGCGTGAAGAGGAGGGGCAGGGATTTATTTGGCGGGCAAGGGGGAAAAGCAGTAAGGACATGCGGGGGGGTTGTGTGTATTGTATCCCTTCACTGCCTCCCCCCATGCCTGGGGCTCCCAAATACACACATCCCTGGGGCTGCCAATCATCCCCCCCCTCTTCCTGCCTCTTGTCCCTGCATGTCCCCTCCCAATAACACAACCCCCCGCCATGTCCTCTCATGCTTCTCCCCCTTGCCTCCCCAATACCCAACCCTGCCCCTCCTCTTTACTGCCTTTTCTTTGCATGTGCACCCGCCCTGGGCAGGACAAAATCCCCCTCCGAAAACAAACACCGTTGCAAAGCACATGAAAAACCACCCGTTCTCAAAAACCGAGCCTTTCCCAATGAACCCAAAGGACGTACATTTAGATTTTTGGTCCCCACTTTTTTCAACTACAAAGCTCGTGTTTGTGGTTGCCTTAAAATGTTTGGGCGCAATTTACATCCAGGGTTTAAATTTAAAGCATTGTTTTTCTGCTGTGGTTCTAAAATTAACCCCACTTTAAAACCGCCAAAAAAAAAATTTTTCCTGCATTTAATTCACAAGCAAAGGGTTAAATTTACTTTTTTTTCTTTTGTTGTATAGGTAAAAACACCCATTGTAACACGTTACAAAGCCATATTTTTTTTGGTTGCTCATTCTTTACCCAAATTTTACATCCAAAGGGGTTCTAAGTGTTTTTCGCAGTTGTACCAGAAAAGAAACTTTGTTTTTCACCCCCACAAAAGGGAAATTTTTGTAGAAAATTCTATCCAAGGTTAATTAACCCTTTTTGTTGCTTTTATTTTTCAGTAAATTAACAGAGTTTTTTAAAGGGCCAAATACGTCAATTTTTTCCTGCCCATTTGGGGGAGCGCAATTTAAATTTTCCCCAAGGGTTACCAAGTTTTAGTGGGTTTCTTTTGGATTCAAATACGGGGTTTTTTATCATATACGATATCTTCTAAAACATGTTGTAATTTAGAACAACATATTAAACAGAAGGTGGCAGGCTCTTCCCCTGCGAGTGGCAGAGCACAAACATTCCGGCCCAGGTCCGCACAGCAAGGGAGTCCGCAACGGGGCCCACTCTGGGGGGCCACAACTGCCAATGTCACCAACGGGGGTGTCGAAGAAACCCCAAAGGGGGTTTCTTGATTGGTTGACAGGTCATCCACTTCCTCCCAGATGACATTGACAACCCCACCAAGAGTCGGTGGAAAGTCAGAACCCCCCTCCCCCCCTAAAAACCCCCCTCTGCCCATCCGGTTTTCCCCACCAAAATCACAGTGGGGCTGGGCTCAAGCGCCACTATAAGCGAGGATGAACAATTTGGGAGGGCAGTCCACTACTTAGCAGCGAAGAAATGGGGGCCAAAATCCCCTGCTTTTTTGCAGTAGGCGGCAAAGTATAGATGTGGAAGCATGGGGGGTCCCTGTTGTTGGGGCACCCTGCATACCAAACCGGTGATGAGGGCCAGGACGATGAAACACAAATAGGGATGTGCCGAAAAAAAAGCATTGGGGGGGCCCGGTTTAGGCAAGGGCTTTATCATGTCAAGAAGAGGGGGGCAGCTTGCGCGTCAGGTACGCGCAGCCGCAAGTGGGTTGTGTGGCCCCCTGAGTCAGCGGGGAACAGCAGTGTGAGGGGGGAGCCAAGCGCCCCGGGGGAAAAACCCCCATCCAGGTCCAAGAAATGCGCACAGGGCTCAGCGAGGCAGCGGTGGTAGTAGTCACTCAGTGCGGAGCGTTTTGGGGGTAAAAACCGATACTCGGCGGTGTGGCGTTCTTTTCTAAGACACCGGGGAGCCCCATATGGGATATGTAAATCTGTGGGCAAAAGGAAGCGTGGCCAGGGGGCTAACGTTGGGACCACGGCCCTGCGTCAACACATGCAGGTCACCATCCCGGGGGCCTGGGAGAAACGGGCTCGATTGGGGGGTCCATCCGCCGCCCAGCAACAACCCCAGCGGCCCTGGCAGCTGCCATTGCACCATCAAGCCACACCTCTCAAAGGAGCTTTTTCTTTGAGTCATTCCCCTCCAGATGCCCGCACCTCGCATCATCGCCCACTTCATAGGTATTGCAAAGAACAACATATGGGCCAACCCTCCTAAGGTGCAGCGCTGACCGTGCTCCTTCCAAGTTGTTGGTACTCACCCTCCCTTTCCAAATGGGGGCCTGCACCTTCATAGAACTAATGGCGTGCCGACCAGTGGAGAGTTCCAAGCCGAAATTTTTTTTTCCCAAAAAAAGGCGTACCAGCACTTCAAAATATGTAGAACAAAGGTGGGTCCTTGAGCTTAGGGGGTTTTTTCCAAAGGTGCAGGCAACGCGGACTCTGGGCTTAACTAGGGCAGTTTTTTAAAAGGCCCACTGGGTAAAAATGTTTTCCTCCCCAGGCAAAAACCAAAAACTTGGACGGGAGACCCCTTTTCCCCCTCCCCTCCCCCTTGTCAAACTGCGGCCCTGCCCCAAATGTCCCTCCCCCTCCTCCTCCACCACCCCTTTTTAGCCTCCACAAGTACCCCCTCATACCACATGTGTAGGGGAAAGGGTGGTCACGCAGTTCTACACCTGGCTTGCCTCGGCGAACGAAGGGCCCCCGGGGGGGGAACTGCTCCCGTCATGCAGCAGAAACGATGTTTTGGCTTTCTGGGCCCAACTGAAATGGGGAACCATGGTGACGGACAATGGAAGTAACGGGGGTTCCCTGCTGCACCGAGGAGGGAGGGGTCCGGGCACCCCATGGCGCACGTGTTCAACTGGTTGTGAAAAGATTCCTAAGTCTTCCCAACCGATCTTCAGAAGATTTTTAAAAAAGGCCGGAAACTGTGCTGCACTTAAAACCATTCCTACAAAGCCAGAAACCCCCCTCCTTGAGTTCATAGCGAATGAACCCCCCCAACACACCTGATAGGGATTTTTCCACCCTTGGAATTCAGCCTGCACATTTTTTAAATTCCCTGTATGAAAAAAAAAGGGCCATTAACGTTTTTTTAGATCCAGGGGGGACGGAGTATCCCCTGTTAACGTTGGGTTTCAGCCATGGCAGCTCAGGTGTGACACCCTGCCATTTTTGAGGCCATTGGGAGGAGGCCACTTTATTGGCAGTCGCCGGGACTACGGGATGAATAACGCATTCCACTCTTCAGTCCTGGAACAGATCCGAAAAAAAACTGTTGGGCAGGGGAGGGGACGTGGGCCACTACATCTCGCGGCCACTATCCGTTGGGGAGAAATGGAGGGGAGGAGGACATTGGGCAAAAACATTGTCCCGGTGAAAGAGTGGATTTTCTGCCCAGGGCTAGAGAGGAGGGGCAGGGCCTGAAGCTAAATGGAGATCGAAGACGAGGCAATGACCCGCAAGCACCGTGGAAATATACATGGGGAGGGGTCAGGGAGCCCCCCCCGGGGTTACTTGGCAGATGGCCCGCAGCAGCTTTGGGTTCCTGGCTAGGGGCAGCCGAATAGCAGCACCGGCAAGGGGTGACTTCGGGGTCCACCCTATTGGCCCTCGCACCCGGGCCCCAAAAAGGGAGCCTTTTTTTTCCCCTATTGAGAGGGGGGGCAAACTCAAAACTATAGGGAAATCCTCCGTATCATTGGCCGGGCCTATGTCGGCAATCTCCCTCCCCGACAGGTCTGACCGGGGGGGTTTTTCAGCGTCCCAATACACTGCCGCGGGCTGCTGGGGGAAGGGGGGGGGGGGTCGGAGCAGTACCGCCCATCAAGCAACCTAAGCTGGGGTCACTGAACATTTTTTTCACCCGCCAGTAGGAGGGCAGTCGCCGCGCAGCACAGCAGGCCGGGCAGACCCCCGAACCAACGGGTTTTTGGGGGGCCTACTTGGAAGACTCTGCCACCCCCCGTTAGAAGATCCCCTGGGCACTGGGAGCCAAACTGGATGTGTGGCCGCAACTTGCCCCGTTTCAGGGAGAAAATATCCGCCCCCCATAGTGTGGCATCAGAGGGGTGTTATTGCGGGCCGGGGCCCTCGTTACCCCCCAAGGGGGGACCCGCTTTTCCACGGGAAGTGGAACACTGACCTTTTTTTCAAGATGAATCAGGCGTGGATCGGGCCCGATTTCCACACACCCCAAACCTTAGGGTCAAAATCAGCCTGACGCCCACCAAAATGTAAAATGAGTCTGGGTTCAAACACCTCCTCAGCCACTATTCGATGCTGCCACCCCCCTTTATCCCACATTGCTGACAGTTTTCCATCTGTCACCAACCCTTTTTGAGGGGGCTGTAAGCCACCCACCTCCCACACTCTTCCTTGTGCCCCGTCTGACCCCATGCTGCTGCTGGGGCTGTGCCGGACCCCCACACTGGTCATTGTGCCCCTCTCGACCTCTGCTTTGTCCTGCCACCATCACTTCCCTCTCTGTCATTGTCCACCTTTTGGCCTACCCAGTTTTTGCCACCTCCAGAATGTCATTGGGCCACTGTCTGACCTATGTGCTGCCGCCACACCTCCACTTTGTCATTGTGCCCCGTGGGGCCCACTCCGTTTTTTTTCCCCCTCCAGAATGTGATTGTGCCACTGTCTGACCTCGCTGCTGTGGCTGCTGCCCTGACCTAAACGTGTCATAGGCCCTTCGGGCCTATTCCGTTTTTTTCCCCTCCAGAAAATTATTGTGCCAATGTTTTGAAATATGCTGCTCCCCCACCTCCACTTTTTGCTTGTGCACTCTGGCCTTTTCCCTTTTTTTTTCCAACCCCCAGAATGTGAAGTGCCACTTGACCCATTGCTGCTGCTGGGGACCTCCCCTCTGTCATTGTGCCCCCTGTGGCCTACTCCCGTTTTTGCCACCCCCAAATGGTTGTGCCACTGTCTGACCTCATGCTGCGCCACCGTACCTCCACCTTCTTTTATTTTCCACTTTTGGGCCCCATTCCTTTTTTGTCACCTCCAGAATTTTGTGCCAATGTCACCCCATGCTGCTGCCCACCGTACCTCCACCCCTTTTCATTGTGCCACTCTGTGGCCTATCTGTTTTTTTCCCAACCCCAGAATGTGATTTTGCCATGTCCGACTCAGCTGCTGCCCCGTACCTCCACTTCTGTCATTTGCACTCTTGGCCCACTCCTTTTCCCCCCTCCAAATGTTTGTGGGCCCCGGACCCATGCTGCGCTTGGCGGACCTCATTTGTCATTGTGCCCCCTGTGGCATTTCCGTTTTTTTTCCCCCCTCCAAATGTATTTTTGGGCCCCTGTCGACCTCATGCGCTCCACCGTCACCTCCCCTCCTGTCATTTTCCCCCCCCCTTTGGGGGCCTATTTCCCGTTTTTTTTTTTCACCTCCGAATGTGATTTTGCCAATGTCGACCCCATCTGCTGCCACCCCTCACCTCCACCTTGTCATTGTGCCCCCTGTGGCCTACTCCTTTTTTGCCACCCCCAGAAAGTGATTTTGCCACTGTCTGACCCCATGCTGCTGCTGCCGTGACCTCCACTTCTGTCCCTTATGCCCCTTTGGCCACTCCAGTTTTTGCCACCTCCAAATGTATTTGCCCGTCTGACCCATGCTTCTGTGGGCTGCTGCCCTGACCTAGACACTGTTCATTGTGCCATCGTGGTCTATTCCCGTTTTTTTGCCCCTCCAAATGTGTTTGTGCCCCTTCTGACCTCATGTCGCCCCCCCTCCTCCACTCTCTTCATTGTGCCCTCTGTGGCCCATTTCCTGTTTTTGCCACCTCCAAATTATTGTGCCATGTCTACTCATGCTGCGCCACCGTCACCCTCCACTTTCTGTCATTGTGCCTTGGGGGGCCCAAATCCTGTTTTTTTTTCCCCCCTCCAGAATGTGATTGGGGCCCCCTGTCGACCTCATACGCGCTGCCCTCTCCCTTCTGTCATTGTTCCACTCTGGGCCTACTCCAGTTTTTTTCCACCCCAAAAAAAGCATTGTGCCCCCGTCTGCCTCATTGCTGCTGCTAGGGTGCTGCCCGGACCCCAGACATGTATTTTGACTCTTGGCTTTCCCGTTTTTTTTTATTTTTTTTCCCTAAATGTGTTTTTGCCACTGTCTGACCTCAGCTGCTGCCACCGTCACCCCCCTCTCTGTCTTTTCCCCCTCTTTTCCTATTCCTGTTTTTCCCCCTCCAGAAGTGATTGTGCCAATGGGCTGACCTCATGCTGTCCACCGTCCCCTCCCCTTTTCTGCATTTTGCCACTCTTGGCCCCATCTTTTTTTTCCACCTCCAGAATGTGATTGTGCCATGTTGCCTTACCCCCCTACCTCCACTCGTCATTGTGCCCCCTCGGGCCCATCCCCTGTTTTTTCCCCCCTCCAAATGGATTTTCCACTGTCCGACCCCATGTGCTGCCCCGTACCTCCCCTTTTCTGTCATTGTTCCACCCTTTTGGGCCTACTCCCATTTTTGCCACCCCCAAAAAATTATTGTGCCACGTTGACCTCATCTGCTGCTTTCGTCCTACCTGACAAGTCATTGTGCCACCTGTTTTTTTTTTTTTTAGTTAAATTTCTTTTTGTATTTTTTTTATTTTTTTTTTAAAATTTTTTTTTTTTTTTTTTTTTTTTTTTTTGCCACCTCCAGAATGGATTTTGGCCAAAGTCTACCTCAGCTGCGCCCCCACCCCACTTTTTGCATTTGCCACTCTGGGCCTACTCTTTTTTTACCCCTCCAGAATTGATTGTCCCCGTCTACCTTTTGCGCTGCGCCGGACCCCCCAATGTATTGGGGCCACCTGTGCCTACTCCTGTTTTTTTTCCCCCCAGAAGTGATTGTGCCCCTGTTTACCTCAGGCTGCTGCTCCCGTACCTCCCCTCTCTTCTTGTGCCACTCTGTGGCCTACTCCGTTTTTGCCACCTCCAAATGTCATTGTGCCATGTTTGACCTATGCGCGCTGTGGCTGCTGCTGTGACCTAGACACTGTTCTTTTGACATCGGGGCCCATTCCCCCGTTTTTGTCACCTCCAAATGTGATTGTGCCCCTGTCGACCCCCGCTGCCACCGCCTCCCCCCCTCGTCATTGTCCACTCTGTGGGGCCCACCCGTTTTTTTCCACCTCCAAAATGTGATTGTGCCACTATTGCCCTCATGCTGTGCTGCCGGACCCCACTCTCTGTCTTGTGCCCCTCTGTGGCCCACTCCATTTTTTTCCACCCCAAAAAGTCATTTTGCCACTGTCTGACCTCCTTGCTGCTGTGGTTTTGCCCTGACCTAGAACTTTGTCATGTGCCACTCTGTGGTCTATTCCTGTTTTTTTTGCCACCCCCAGAATGGATTGTCCACTGTCTGACCTTGCTGCTGCCACCGTCACCTCCACCTTTTGTCATTTGCCACTCTGTGGCCTACTCTGTTTTTTGGGCCCCCTCCAAAATGGGGGTTGTGCCACTGTCTGACCTTATTTTGGCGGCCCCCCCGCAGGCCCCCTTTTCCCTTTTTTCCCCCTCCTGTCATTGGCCACTTTTTTGTTGCCCCACCCCCCCCGTTTTTTTGTTTATTTTTTTTTGCCCCCTCTAGAAAGTCATTTTGCCATGTCTGACCTCAGCTGCTGGGTTTCGCTGCCTGACCCCAAAACGGTCTTTTTTTCCCTCTGGGCCTATTCCTGTTTTTTTTGCCCCTTCCAGAAAGTTTTTTTGCCACTTTCTGGGCCCAGCTCGCTGCCGTGACCTCCACCTCTGGGCATTGGCCACCTTTTGGCCTACTCCGTTTTTTTTTTTCCCCCTCCAAAAAGTCTTTTTGCCACTCTCTGACCTCATGCTGCTGCTGCCGTGACCTCCATACTGTGTCATTAAGCCACTCTGTGGCCTACTACTTTTTTTGCCACTTCCAGAATGTCATTGTGCCACTGTCTGAACTCATGCTGCTGTGGCTGCCGCCGTCACCTCCACACTCTGTCACTAATGTTGCCACCTGAGCTCTCAGCTTGTTTTTTTTCCAGCTTTCGCTGCCATGACTTTATCAGGCAACATTCCCGCTTCAGTTTTTTTGGTCAGTTTTGCCCTCTTAAGTGCCCAGGGAATTTTATAGTGAAGCGATTCTAAGAGCGGCGGCAGTCATGTGCGTGTCATACTAAAACACAACATTGTATGAAGACCAAACCAAGCTCCCTCTGCATATTTAAGCATGGCACAACGTTCTACAGCACCCTGCAGGCTCTGTGCAGCCTGGAAATAGCTGTTTTTTTTTAACGTGATTCATCCGAAGTAATTCGGAACCAAAGTTATTTTTTGTCGGGAAATTCGGCGAAGTGAGCGAACCGAATTTCGAGAAATTCGCCCATCTCTAATAGTAATTCAAGAACAAAAGCAAAAGACCTTGTGAGGATGCTGGCGTAAATTGGCACGTTTGTGTCATTATTCACAGGAAAATGAGTACTGTATCAACATGGGTTGAAAGGCCACTCTGCTAGAAAGAAGCCATTAGTCCAAAAGAAACATATAAAAGCCAGATTAATGTTTGCAAATGCACATAGGAACAAAGACCTACATTTTTAGATGTCCTGTGGTTTGACAAAACTGTTTGGCCATAATGACCATTGTTACCTTTGGAGGGAAAAGGGAGAAGCTTGGAACCCTAAGAACACCACCTTAAGGCCGTGTTCACACGGCTTATTCCCGACGGATTTGTGAGCCGTATTGAGCTCACAAATCCGCCGTGAATAAGGGGCGGGACGGGGGCGGGGCCGGAGCGCGGCGGGTGCGCCGCTCACGGCCCCATAGACTTGCATTATCCATGGCGCGTATTGCGCCCTGGATAATGTGCATGTCACTTTCTCCCCGCCCGGCGGATTCGTCGAGCGGGGAGGAGCGACGGAATCCACTGTTCTCTATGAGAGCAGTGGATTACTGTAATGACGGATTGGCGCCGTACTGAAGCGCAAATCCGGCGCGGAGTACGCCGCCAATCCGTGCCCAAATAAGCCGTGTGAACGAGGCCTATGTGAAACATTAGGGTGGCAGCATCATGTTGTGGGGTTATTTTACTGCAGAACGGTCTGGTGCACTTCACAAAATAGATGGCATCATGAGGAAAGAAGATTATGTGGTAATACTGAAGCAACATTCCAAGATATCTCAAGACATCAGTCAGGAAGTTAAAGCTTGGATGTAAATGGGTCTCCCAAATGTGCAATGACCCGAAACATACTGCAAAACTGGTTGCAAAGTGGCTTAAAGGGGATGTATCGCTTCCTTACTTCGGCTGAGTCACACTTCTCTTAGCTTTCCAGCTCTGTGAATGCAGGGGCGTTTCTTCCCCTCCCAGCTGGATGACATCATTCCCCCTTCACTGCTGGCCTGAGACTCCCACCCCTCCCCTCTGAGTCCACATATCACTGTGTCTCTCCCTATCAGTCTTATTTTATAAGAGCTGTATACATACCACAGGCTGCATTCAATGTAATCTGAGCACTGATCTCTCACAGCTGGAGATGTATTACAGCTTTCTAAGAATGGCACAGATCTGCCTGTATGCAGGAGAGTTAGGCACAGGGTCAAAACTGTCATTGTTTTCTCATTGTACAATCTGCTGCAGTCTGTTTCTGTAGGTGTGGAAAACAGAAAATGCTACAGCCCCTAACTCTGAGTCAGACACACAGCTCCTTGAATCGACCCAGGGGCTGTACAGAATGTAAATGAGCTCTCAGCTAGTGAATTGCAAGGAGGAGGGATCAGGAGGGATTAGACCCACACTGGATATCAGTGTAAATAAAAACACAAGATAAGGGACACTGTGAGAACAAGGCAGCTTTGCTAATGACATCCAATTGCAAAGTTGCTTGTTTTCACTTTCCCCTTATTCTGAAGACCATCTAATGAAACGATAACACCCCTTTAAGGATAACCAAGTCAATGTTTTGGAGTTGCCATCACAGAGCCCTGATCTCAATCCTATTGAAAATTTATGGGCAAAGCTGAAAAGGCAGGTGCTCAGTTACACCAGCTCTGTCAGGAGGAATGGACCAAAATTCCTACCAACTATTTTGAGAAGCTTGTGGAAAGATATCCAAAATATTTGACCCATGTCATACAGTTTAAGGGCAATACTACCAAATACTAATGAAATGAATGTAAACTTTTGACTTTGCAGAAAGTAATAAAAATGCCTTAAAAACATTCTCTCATATTATTCTGACATTTGGCAAATATAAATAATGGTGGTAATCCTAACTGACCTAAAACGGGAAAGGTTTATTCTGATTTCATGTCAGATAGTGAGAAAAACATGCATATGTGTCGCTTTATTTAATGTATGTAAACTTCTGGTTTCAACTGTACCTTAGGGAAATAAAATTATTACAAACCGGAAAAAACAATGTGGATCAGAGATGTAAAGGAGGCAATAAATAACAAGAAAAAGCGTTTCAGCTACTTAAACAGGAGGGCAGTGAAGAGGCACTAAAAAAGCTACAAAGAAAAAATAAAATATGTATCATAATGATAGACAGCAAAGCTGCAGACAAGAAGGCATATTGCCAAAGAGAGTAAAACCCCAAAATATTATTTAACTATGTATATAGTAAAAAGATTAAAACTGAAAATGTTGGACCTTTAAACATTAGTGAGGAAAGTATTGTGGAGGGCAATGAGGAGAAAGCAAACCTATTAAACAATTTTTCTCTACCATATTAACTTGGTAAAATGACTTTCCTGTTGATGGTCAGAGGGATGAGGCAAACTCCACCTTAAATGTTTCTAATCTAACCCAGTAAGAAGTGCAGCTCTACCTTAAGGGGATGAAAATAGACAAATCACCAGGTCCTGATGGTATACACCCCCATGTCCTAAGGGAGTTAAGTAATATCACAGACAGACCCCTATTTTTTATATTTTGCAGGACCTGATGAATGTGAAGAAAGCTGGAAACTAGTATAGAAAAGACTAACCCATTATCTTTCATGTATTGCTCTTATCATTGCCCTATTGTTCTGGTCTAATCTTTATCTAGGTCTGTCCAGAGAACAACAGAACGGTCATTATTTCATGACCTAGTTAAAAAAAAAAACTACTATTTGTGATGAGAGCACATGCAGATAAGCATTTTTTGCAGCGGCTGCAGTAACCAGAAATGTGTCTGCCCTGCTATTTAGGAACTTTATCTCTTTATTATAGCTGGATAAGGGCAAGATTGTATAAGTAATTTTTAAATGCATGGGACTTCCGAAATAAAAGAAGTCAAAAATTCTAAAAGAAAAAAAAAAGTTTTCCAGAAATACTGATATTAACAAAAATACTTTTTGATGGAAGTGTCCCTTTAAACTACCACAGTATGCCTATGGTTGCTTAGCGATTTTTATATCATTGTGTAATAGCATGTGATGAGAAAAGGTGGATTAAGGCCTCCATGCAACCTTAAGGGTGTGTTTACGTGGCAAAGGCCAAATACCGGTCGGATTTATATATTTTATATATATATATATTTTTTTTTTTTCTCATACAGGGGAATGGCTTTTGTCTGTGGTTTGTGGATTCAAGCTGCCCCCTTTTGCACCTAAATGTTCATGTTCTGCCTGGAAACCGGGCAGAAGAATGAACCTCTACGTTTTTCGGACCGCCGGCGTTGTAAAACACCATCCTATTGAAAATCCGTGCAGTGGGGACTGCTACACAGATTTTCTATTGAAGTCTATGGGGGAGCGTTGCATGTCGGGTTTTCAGATGGTTTGTAAAACCGCAAACCGTCTGAAAAACTAACCAATAACCCTTGCTGTGGGGACAAGCCATAAGGGTCCAAACCAGTGGCTTGCTTAGATTACAAAAGAAAGAGTCACATGCATTTAGGCCATGTTCACACGTCTTAAAATGGGCCGTATTTCGGTCTGTAATTACGCGCCGGAGTGCGCCAATTACGGGCCGAAAACGGCCCATTCATTACGGTAATTCACAGTTCTCATAGAGAACTATGGATTACGTCTCCTCTCTCCGCCCGGCGAAGCCTCTGGGCGTGGAGATAATTGACATGTCACTTTCTAGCGGCGTATACGCGCCGCTAGCAGTGATTCTCTATGGGCCGGCGAAGTGCCGGCCCCCCCCGCTCACTCCCCCGCTCCCGGCCCCGTCCACACGGCGTAATTGCGGGGCGAAATTACGCCCCGCAGTTAAGCCGTGTGAACATAGCCTTATAGTGACCTCTTCTTATTGTTTTTGTGCCGTGTTATCAGGGAGGGTGCAGAGTGGAAGCCACAAGGGTTGGGTAAAGCTACAGCTACTAGACAGATAACATGAGATGTCCAAACTACTACACCAATACAGGCTGTCACTGACATGATAGCAGACAGCCCTGGAGTTGGATCAGTGCATAGATCATGCCAAACTGAATTATTTACGTATGTATGAGAATACGGACTGGTACAAAAGTGGACATTGTATTCCACTATATAAGTAAGCCATGTTATTACAATAGCTAGTCATACACATTAGATACATATCAGCTGATGCCCCTGATTAGATTGGCAAACAATAAATGAAGAACAGACCCACTGTTAGGGGCCGTTCCCACGGCTTATTTCGTCGCGGATTGGCACCGTACTGCGCGCCGGATTTGTGCTGCAGTTCGGCGCCAATCCGTCGCAGTAATTACGGTAATCCACAGTTCTCATAGAGAACAGTGGATTCCGTTGCTCCCCCGCGCTCGGCGAATCCGCCGGGCGGGGAGAAAGTGACATGCACATTATCCAGGCGCAATACGCGCCGTGGATAATGCAAGTCTATGGGGCCGACGGACCGCGCCCCCGCCCCGCACCCGCCCCTTATTCAAGCCGGAATTGCGAGCGCAATCCGGCTCGCAATTACGGCATGAATAAGCTGTCTGAACACGGCCTTAGGCTATGTTCACACGGTGTAACTGCGGGGCGGGGGGAGGGGGGAGAGGGAGGTAGGTGTTAGCCCGGCGGCCCCATAGACATTCATTACTAGCGTCGCGTATTCGCCGTTAATAATTGACACATTTATAAAAACATGCGGCAAAACGTGCAGCCGAAAAGTGTCTTAGGCAAATTTTGTCTCCGCCTCACCACTTTAAAAATGGCAAGGATTAGTGCTCCATTCTTGCAACACATTCTGTCCAGCAGCATTCATAAATGTGTCTAATCTTATGACTGTGGTGCGACATGCACCTTAAGAAGTAGCAGACAAAACGTTGAGGGTCTCAGACGAGCGCCCATTTTCTCGCAAGTCCTTTTATAAATATGTCGGACATGGCTCGCAACAGTTTTTTTGGCACAAATCACACCAGAAAACATACATGTCCCCGGTAGCGTGCACATCAGGGAATGCCACCACCCCACATGTGTTGGCTGTGCCTTTGTCCTGTGGTGGCATCATCCTAGCGGGTTCACATTATAAGGAAGGCTCCACCAATAAGAATAGTCCTAGTCATACAAAGATATCAATCACCTGTAGTATAAGAAGCACATTGTGTCCTGCCACTGGGTGCTTGGAAAGCAATCAGGACACCATGTCAACACTCACTGACGTCACACACTATGTGCTCACCACATGTACACCCCTGTGGCAAAAACTATATGTAAAACATATTAATTGGAGATAGTACATGGTTAATGAGCAGTGCACATAATTGTGAAAACTCCATATGTGGACTTCAAATCTGTGTCATGTAGTTTTGAGTCACTGAAAAATTGTGCATGCTATACAATGCAGTGGGAGGTCAAAAATCTGACTCACATCGTATCAAAATCCAGAAAAAAAAATTGCATTAAAACATGAAAACCACATGAAAAATAGACACATCAATGGATGGACCATGTCATAGGTTTTCTTTGAACAGTATTGGATTTTGAAAGGCCACTACCATCAATTTTTTTTCTTTCTTTTTTTAAATTTGGTAGTTGGCTTTTGGAAAGTTCCCCTATGTACATTACTCTCTGACTTCCTTACTGTGAACTCTGATAGCACAGCAGTGAGGGGATTGCTTGATGGTCAATCTATCTGGTCAGATCTGATCTGAGAAGTATAAATATTATCAGCAATAACCTGATAACTGTGAAGACACTCCCTCCCCAGTGCAGAAAAGACGACCCTATTATCCTTTCATGTATTGTTATGTATATCCCTGTGGCCTTACCATATCTATCTTGTTCCAGAGAACTACAGAGTGATCATTAGGTTAATACCTACTATTTGATATGAGACTATATAGATATAAGCAGCATCAATTGAAAAGAGGGATTAGTCTGCCCTGCAATTCTGGAGTTTTATCTCTCAGCTAGAGAAGGAAAATATCTTCTATGTAGTTGCATATAATTGGTGAAATAAAAAAAAAAAATCCAGGAATATTGGTTTTAACTAATATGCTCCTTTGTGATGGAATTGTCCTTTTAATTCAACATGTGAAAATACCCTTAATGCTGTCCCAGTTTTGTCCTGTGGAGGCAGTGTAAGACTGAAAAAACTCCAATATTGAGGGATGGGACCCAAGTGAACTTACCTGCAATAGGAGAATTTTTCTAGTTACTTTGAGTACACCTCAAAATATCAGGAAATAAGGGCGACATGCATCAGTTGGTCTTCACTAGGTTTCTGTGGTCAAAAAGCTTTAGTAGCCCTTTATCATAGATGTATGAATAGTCTTGTTCCAAACTTTGGCACAATAAGTGCAGGAGCGACACTTTTTAATGTGCCAAAGATTTGGGGCATTCTGGGGGGCGTTGCACCACATTCATAGTGCGCCTATATGTATCACTTGCAGAAGAACAGGTTCATACATTCTGGCACATTGTACGCTACATTAACCCATTAACGCCAAGGCCTATTTTTTTTTTTTTTTTTTGGTCATGCTCGTTTTTCCCTCCTTGCTTTCTCAGAGTAATAACTTTTTTCTTTTTCCACCTACATAGACCTATGAGGGCTTTTATGTTGCGGGTCAAGATGTACTTTCTAATGTTGTTATTCATATTACCATAGAATATACTGGGAAACCACAAAAAAATTCTAAGTGGGACAAAATGTGATAAAAAGTACTTGTGCTATGTTTGCGGGTGTTTTGCTTTTATGGCGTTCAATCTTCGGTAAAAAAGATGTGTTATTTGTATTGTATAGGTTGATGTGCATCCACCAATACCAAACACATACAGTTTCCGTTATGTTTTGGTACTGTAAAAAAATTCCAAACATTTTCCATTTTTGAAATTTGCGCCACGGTGCCATTTTCTTCAACCAATAACTTTTTTGTACTAACACCTATGGATGTGAGTGAGGTGGTATTTTTTGTGAGCTGAAGTGTAGTTTTTATTGCTACCAGTTTGGGCTGGTGATCGGCACGGTTTCTCATTCATTTAGACGATTTGACCATCTTTGCCGCGGCGTCTAAGGCATTAAACAACGTGGGAGGGTGGCAGCAATTAGCAGCTAACACCAGGCGACTGTGTAGCGAGATCGCGCTGTGATCCTGATACAAAGCTCCTTACTGGCATTAAGATGTACTCAAACTTTATAGGTCGGTAAGGGGTTAAGGCTATTTAGAACTAGTCTGTCTGCGCCAACGTTCATACATGTCGCTCTAAGTTAACACTACTTCTATCCAAATACTAATACTAGTTTATTTAGAAGAACAGTGCTATTTCAATGGTCCCCTGAGGCAACAGAAAGACTTGGCTCAGTGGTAGCTTGAACATTAAGCATAGCTAAGTATTTACACAGCACAGACTGATTTCAGTATATATACAGATATAGAATAAGCAAAACTCAATGTAACATGATGTAGTCCTGGCTGGTATGTGGCATGTAGAACAGACAATAACATAATTATGTTTGTTGACCATGTCCTGTAAATAAATATGGCCCCCACTAAGGGTCTACCTACACTGCGTTACCTGTGGTCCATCTGATGAAAGCCGTTGATATATGCCACTATGGTGACATGTGTTGCAGTCTATAATTTTAAGGGTGGGTTAACTTTAACATTGAGAGATATAAAATCAAAAATAAAGTCCAGAAAATCACATTGTATGAATTATATAAATTAATTTGCATTTTGCAGTGGGAAATAAGTATTTGATCCCTCTGGCAAACAAGACTTAATACTTGGTGGCAAAACCCTTGTTGGCAAGCCCAGCAGTCAGACCTTTTTTGTAGTTGATGAGGTTTGCGCACATGTCAGGAGGAATTTTGGTTCACTCTTCTTTGCAGATCATCTCTAAATCATTAAGATTGTGAAGCCTGTCACTTGGTAACCTGAAGCTTCAACTCCTTCCATAAGTTTTCTATGGAATTAAGGTCTGGAGACTGGCTAGGCCACTCCATGACCTTAATGTGCTTCTTTTTGAGCCCCTCCTTTGTTGCCTTGGCTGCATTTTTTGGGTCATTGTCTTGCTGGAAGACCCAGCCATGACCCATTTTTAATGTCCTGGCGGAGGCTAGGAGGTTGTCACTCAGTTTTTTACGGTACATGGCTCCATCCATTCTCGCATTGATGCGGTGAAGTAGTCCTGTGCCCTTAGCAGAGAAACACCCCCAAAACATTATGTTTCCAACACGGTGCTTGACAGTGGGGACAGTGTTCTTTGGGTCATAGGCAACATTTCTCTTCCTCCAAACACGGCGAGTTAATTTTAAGTCCAAAGAGCTCAATTTTTGTCTCCTCTGACCACAACACCTTCTCCCAATCACTCACAGAATCATCCAGATGTTCACTGGCAAACTTCAGATGGGCCTGCACATGTCCCTTCTTGAGCAGGGGGACCTTGCGGGCACTGCACGATGTTAAACCATTACGGCATAATGCGGTCCCAGCTGCCTTGAGATCATTAATAAGTTCCCCCCATGTAGTTTTAGGCTGATCTCTTACCTTCCTCATGATCAAGGGTACCCCTTGAGGTGAGATTTTGCATGGTGTCCCAGATTGATGTCCATTGACATTCATTTTGTATTTCTTCCATTTTCTTACTAATGCACCAACAATTGTCTCCTTCTCAACCAGCATCTTACTTATGGTTTTGTAGCCCATTCCATCTCTGTGCAAGTCAATGATCCTGTCCCTGACATCCCTAGAAAGCTCTTTGGTCTTGCCCATGTTGTAGAGGTTAGAGTCTGACTGATTAATTGAGTCTGTGGACAGGAGTCTTTTATAAAGGTGACTATTTAAGACAGCTGTCTTTAATGTAGGTAACAAGTTGATAAGGAGCGTCTAACTGGTCTGTAGGAGCCATAACTGTCATTGGTTGGTAGGGGATCAAATACTTATTTCTCTGAACAAAATGCAAATACATTTATATAATTTATACAATGTGATTTTCTGGATTTAATTTTGCATATTGTATCTCTCAATGTTAAAATTAACCTACCCTTAAAATTACAGACTGTTCATGCCTTTGTCAGTGGGCAAACTTACACAATCAACAAAGAATCAAATAATTATTTCCTTCACTGTATCAGTTCCACTGTTCCTAGTTATTCCTGATACAGTGCCATGACTGCAGGAGATTTACAAATTGTAGTACACAAGGCTAAAGAGTGAAAGCTTGTCATTTAGGTACACAAATTCTATTACTAGAGATAAGACTCAGCAGGGTGTGACTCATGGTCGAACGACCTGACTGACGGCAGCTTAGAGCAATAAGAGATAAGTACACAAGTTTCTATGGTTGCCAACCAGCCCCACCTCTCATCCCCACCTCTCCCTCCTTAAGAGGAGATTAAAATCTTCTTTATCTCCTGACCAAAGCAAAATCAAAAGATCAATGTATTTGGTAATAGTCTTTATTTACCTTTTCCTACATGTTAAAAGGATAATCATTGTGTTAAGAAAACCCATCTAAATGGATGTTCTTACCATGCTGTTTCACAGAGCCTGCTCTTCACAGCCAGCTTCAGGTTCCCACTTTTCCTGTTCAGGCTGTGGATAGTTTTATAGCAGTGATTTACATATCAGCTTTATTCCTAACTGAGCCTATTAGGGATACTGATAATGGAAAGGTTTAAATAGCAGGACTCAAGGCTACAGAGCTCTTAAGAGTTAAAGTTTGTCAGTAAGAAACATCAGCAGCACAGGAGCTTGTTTATAAGTCACAGCAGGGAGTGATGTCACCATCCCGGCCAGGGCTGCTAGAGCAGAAAGAGGTGGTCAGTAACCTAGGGAAGCTTTTGTAAACAAGCAGGAACTACTCGAACTCTGAAAGATAGCAAAATCAGAACAGCAATGTATTTGATAATAGTCTTTTTGTTCTTTTCATACATGTTTAAAGCTAATCATTGTACTGAGAACACCCCTTTAAACTTGACCCAAAAGTTCTTTATGTCAGATGTGTATTTTTTTTTTTTTAGATATTCTACTGCGTTTGCACAGGAAAAAATTTTTTCAGAAAAATGTTTTCAAGTTGCCACATTCCTCTGACCATTTTTATGGTTCCATTAATGTAGCTTCATAAGGGCTTTTTCCCAACAGAATTTGCAATGGAGGTTCTGATTGAAACCACTAATGCAAGTGTGAAGAGTTTCTTAGGGGGAGAAAAAACAGCAATTCCACCTCTTTAAAAATATTTCACTATAAAAAAATTTTGACGTAATGTTTTTGCATAGCTACTTTCTTAGATGGTTGAACTTGATGGATACATGTCTTTTTTTAACCATATTATCTATGTAGCCAGAACCAAGAGACATGTCATTTTCTTCAATGGAACCTTTTTGGATACATATAACAATGTTTTTTATGCTAACAGCAAGGCTGACAACAGTTTAATACCGACCAATCTAAGAGTCTGTCCACACAACGAGCATTTCAAGTCAGAAGCCATGCAGATTCCGACTTAAAATACTCGTCTAAAACTGAATGTAACATCATCCCTACTGAGCTCAGCAGAAAATACAATGTCCAACACATCTCTGCGTGTTCTGCATCCAAAACCCTATAAAAATGAATGGGACTAGTTTTCTGATGCGAAATCCGACTGAAAAAAAATCCACGTGACGCAGTTTCAACATTAGACGTACAGTGAACTTACCCTTATATTGATGGACTATTCTAATAATAGGCCATTTGTTGCTTTAAAAAAAAACAAAAAACCTCTATAACACTGGCTTCTGAGTCCTGGGATGATACATTTTCGGGTTTTTATGGGGTTAGTCAGCCTTACAGACTTGTTGACTTATGATATAGACAGCCCACGGACCTACATTAGATTGGTGGAAGTTTGACTCCCAGTACCCCAGTGCTAGAGCGAGCCGTACTACCTCTTCTGTGTTTATTTGTGCCAGTACTAGTAATCTCTATACTTTTCGTAGCAGTGATACAGGGCACTACAGTCCTATGCTATTGAAGTAAATTGAATAGTGTTGCTCTGCCTTGTATTATCACTAATAAAAGTACGAGAACCTGTGAACATTGAAGAGGCCACACCGCCGACTAGGAGTTGAACCCCCTTTGCCCTCTCCCATCTACTATTGATGGCCCATGATGAGGAGGTGCTATCCGTTTTGTAAGGCTGGATAGCCCATATAACACTACATGCAATATGAAATGTAAATTGATTTCAGTGTGCTCAAAGATGCTTTTCAAAGCACTAAACATATCTGAGCCAAATTATAGCACTGGATAAGGATTAGAGAATGCTTCATCCGCCCCTACACCACACTTCTTTAAGACAGGAATGGCACCTGGCGTTCCTGAAGAGTGAAAATTGGGTTTCCCTGTGGTGAGAAGGTTGGGAATGAAAGATCTACAGCCGTGTTTGCTTTTCAATGAGAATAACGATGATTGTGGTTTAATGGATTGTACATACAATCAGATGGCAATTTATGCACATATGTTTTAGTACCTATCAAAAGTATCTCACAAAAATGAGTACACCCCTCACATTTTTGTATTATATATTTTCATGGGACAACACTGAAGATATGACACTTTGACACAATGTAAAGTAATCAGTGCACTGCTTGTATAACAGTGTACATTTTGGTGTGACCTCAAAATAACTCAGCACAGCCATCAATGTCTAAACTGCTGGCAACAAAAGTGAGTACACACCTTAGTGAAAATGGACAAATTGCCCGATTTGCTATTTTCCCTCCACAGTGTCATTTGACTAGTGTTACAAGGTCTTAGGTGAGAATGGGGAGTAGGTGTGTTACATTTGGGGTTATCGCTGTCACACGCTCTCATACTAGTTACAGGGAGTTCCAGCATGACACCTCATAGCAAAGATCTGTCTGAGGATCTGACAAAAAGAATTGTTGCTCTACATAAAGATGGCCCAGGCTATAAGAAGATTGCCAACACCCTGAAACTGAGCTGCAGCATGGTGACCAAGACCATACAGCAGTTTAACAAGACATGTTTCACCTAGAACAGACCTCGCCATGGTCAACCAAAGAAGTTGAGTGCACATGCTCCGCGTCATATCCAGAGATTGTCTTTTCAAAATTGACATATGACTACTGCCAGCATTGCTGCAGAGGTTAAAACGGTGAGGGGGTTAGCCTGTCACTGCTCAGACCATAAGCCACATACTGCATCATATTGGTCTGCGTGGTTGTTGTCCCAGAAGGAAACCTCTTCTAAAGATGATGCACAAGAAAGCTGGCAAAGAGTTTGCTGAAGAAAATCAGACTAAGGATATGGATTACTGAAACCATGTCCTGTCATCGGATGGGACCAAGATAAACTTATTTGATTCAGATGGTGTCAAGCCTGTGTGGCGGCAATCAGCTGAGGAGTACAAAGACAAGTGTGTCTTGTCTACAGTCAAGCATAGTGGTGGGAGTGTCATGGTTTGAGGCTGTGTGAGTGCTGCCGGCTGTGTCTACAGTTCCTTGAGGGAACCATGGATGCCAACATGTACTGTGAAATACCTCCCATCGGAAACTGGGCCGCGGGGCAATATTCCAACTTTCTAATGACCCCAAACACACATCCACTGCCTTGCTAAAGAAAATGAGGCTAAAGGTGCTGGACTGGTCAAGCATGTCCTAAACCCTACTGAGCATCTGTGGGGTATCCTCAAACAGAAGTGGAGGAGCGCAAGATCTCGCACATCCTCCAGCTATGTGATACTGTCATAGAGAAGTGGAAGAGGATTCCAGTGACTGCAACCTGTGAAGCTCTAGTGACCTCCATGCCCAAGAGAATTAAGGCAGTACTGGAAAATAACGATGGTCACACTAAATATTGACACTGGTCCATTGTCACTTAGGGGTGTGCTCACTTTTGTTGGCAATTTAGACATTGATGGCTGTTAGTTGAGTTATTTTTAAGGCCCAGTAAATGTACATCGTTAGACGGCCTGTACAATGACTACTTTACATTGTATCAAAGTGTAAAATCTTCAGTGTTGTCCCCAGGGGTGTAACTTTGGTTCAAAAAGTGGGGGGGGGACCAATTTTCCCTCTCACCCCCCTCTCTTCCTCTCCCTCCCTCCTTCACTCGCCTTCCCTTTCACTTCCCTTCCCCTCCCTTCTCTCCTCTCCCTTCTCTCCCCTCCCTTCTCTCCCCTCCACTCCATGCAGTGAAGCAGCCCCCACAAACCCAGCTAGGAGGTCTGAGGGAGTGCTGTGAGCTCCCCCAGCAGGTCCGGGCGCAGTCCTTATGGCAAACACTTTTGGTGCAATCCGCAAGGTTATGAGTGGCTCTCTAATTACTGAAGTTTAGAGCCGGACTGGGACTAAAAAGCAGCCCTAGCAATGAAACCGAACCAGCCCACCTATAATATTTCCCCCTCTAGATGAAACTAAAAAATGTTGTGCAATGCAGCAACTTTCGCTGAACCCCTTCACATCCCCCATCACTACAACAATAAATTTGTTATACACACAACAGAATGAGGAAAACAAAAGAACCCAATCTCACTGTACCCCTAGGAATCACTTATGTCACATACTGAACCCCAAAATGTATTTTATTGCCATACACCAGAAATGACATCACTCACTGCACCCAGAAATGAATTATATTACACATGGGAGCTACAGAAATTACATTACTAACTGCACTTTACAAATGAATTGCACATTATACTCAAGAAATAATATAATTCATTATATTCCAAAAATGTATTATATTACACACTGAACCCTAGAAATGAATTACATTACTCACTGTACTCCAGAGATTACATTACTCACTGGACCCCAGAGATTACATTACACTGTACACTAGAGATTACATTATACACTGTACTCTAGAGATTACATTACACACCATACACCACAGATTACCTTACTCACTGTACCCCAGAGATTACATTACACTGTACCCCAGAGATTACATTACACTGTACCCCAGATATTACACTACTCACTGGACCCCCGAGATTACATTAATGTCTTGTCCCCAGGGATTACATTACACATTGTGCCCCATATATTACATTACACACTGTACACCAGAGATTACATTACACACTGTACCCCAGAGATTACTACATTATATACCTCACCCGAGAGATTACTACATTACATACCATAGACCAGATATTACATTACCCACTGTACAACAGACATTACAGTAGACAAGGTACCCCAGAAATTGTGTGTATATATACATATATTGAAAACAGACACACTACTCACTTAGGGTAAGTTCATGTCACGGCTTTTCGGCACTGACAATGTTGTTTGCTTGTTGGAAATTCGGTGCTTGCAAACGCAGAATTCCGACGAGCAAAACAACCCAGGCTGCCCGAGGAAGATCTCTGCTTGCTATCCATTAGTGCTGTGAAAATGCCTTGAAGAATTCTTTGTAGGCGCTGACAGTTCGCGCCGAAAATACTCAAGTAAAATCAGTGTCATCTAAACAACGACACTGATTTTAAATAGGGTATAATATAAATCAGTTTCCTGCCGGATTGGAGTGGTTGTGAGGCAGTTCCAGCACTGAATCCGCCCCAGCATTTTTATCTTGTGCATGAATTTACCCTTAAGGTATGTTCACACGGTGCATAGTGGGGCGTGCTGTGCGCTCTGCTATATGCCGGTTCTAGAAGTAGGCGCTGGCCAGTCCGCACTTCTAAAATGCTGCGGGGCATTCACTTTAATTTTCCCCGGTGCATGACTGTACATACAGTGTATACACACCGTCCCCCTCCATCCCTCCACCTAATCTCTCTATCACAGTCAATGTCTACACTCTCATACCAGCTCCACAAGTCCGCTGTCCTGGGATAACCCTTGACTCAATCTGTCCTTCAAACGGCACATCCAAACCCTCACCTCTGCCTGCCGCCTCCACCTGAAAAATATCTCCCGTATCCGCTCATTCCTTAACTTCGAAAGCACAAAAATGCTGGTCCATGCCCTCGTCATCTCACGCCTAGACTATTGCAACATCATTCTCTGTGGCCTCCCAGCTAGCACCCTCGCTCCCCTCCAATCCATCCTTAACTCTGCTGCCCGTCTGATTCACCTCTCTCCTCGATACTCCTCTGCCGCTCCCCTCTGCCAATCCCTTCACTGGCTTCCCATTGCCCAGCGAATCCAGTTCAAGTTAGTAACCTTGACCTACAAGGCTCTCCATGACCTCTCCCCTCCATACATCTCTGCCCTAATCTCCAGATACCTCCCCTCACGCAATCTCCGCTCCTCACAGGACCTTCTCCTCTGCTCTCCCCGTGTCAACTCCTCACATAACCGTCTCCAAGACTTCTCCCGTGCTTCCCCCATACTCTGGAACTCACTACCCCAACACCTCAGACTCTCCCCCAATCTCACCAGCCTCAAAAGCAACCTGAAAACCCATCTCTTCAGGATTGCCTATACACAACAATAACCCCACCACCAGTACACCGGCCCACAAACATGTCTGCCCCTCACCTCCTGTCTCTTCCCACCTTCCTTTTAGATTGTAAGCCCTCACGGGCAGGGACCTCTCTCCTTCTGTACCAGTTGTTAGTTACTAATTTGTCACCTTTGTACTTGTTTGACCTATGTTATGTATGAAACCTGAATGTACAGCGCTCTGGAACCAAGGGCGCTCAAAAATAAATAATAATAATAATAATAATAATAATAATAATAATACAGTGCATATACTACTTACATGCACACACAACGCCTGGCACCCTGTCTCCTGTAGTCTGGTGCAGTTGGCATTTGGCAAGAGCTTCTTTTCTTCTCTGATGAGGGCTGAGCATAGGGGAAGTGGTACACAATGGGAGGGAAAGATACAGCCCCAGATACAGAGTGTGCTGGAATGTGAGTTGCTCTCACTCTGCACTGACACTTGAGGCTGCTACCTACTCTGTCCCCCCAAGATGCACAGAAATATAGGAGGCAAAGGGTTAACTTCTTTCTCCTTTGTGCTCTGCTCTCCCCACTTACCGTATTCTCATGCTTTTAAATGGATTATTTTTTATTGAAGTGGCTAAAAACTGGGGGGGATCGTCCCCCACCCAGGAAAAAGTGTGTGTGTGTGGGTGTGGGTGGGGGGGGGGGACCAGTCCCCTCTGTACCCCCCTAAAGTTACACCTATAGTTGTCCCATACTGTATATCTTTGGATCATATTCTATTAAAGCAGAATAAATGAAAAAATATTCTTAAAACCAGCATCATGCAATATACAGTCATTTGATGTTAGCTGATGTGGTGGGTCTAGGAAATGTTTTTGTGTCACTCTCTGGGTACACTCATCCATGTATATACTGTAAGGTGGCAACAGCAGGAATGGTGTACAATGGAGTGTACATCCCGGCCAGTGTCCTGGCATGCACCTTTCAATGTCCAAACACATGCCCCCAAGGTAAGGAGACTTGGGGGAATGAAAGGCCAAACTTCAATAGGTGTCGACAGTTTAGACTGTCGACATATGTTTAACATGCGTAATATGTTAGTATGGCTTCAGCCATTTCCTGGGTCGGCCTTTCATTGGGAGTGAGCATAGAGCAGGGTGGGTGTGCTCACTTCCCATGACTCCACTCCGGGTTTACCTGAGTATAAAAGTCAGCAGTAAGCTGACTATGGTGGTTACAACCCCTGGCTACCTTCAAGCCTTGGTGGAGTCCTGCTGTGAAAAAACCAGCAGGGTGAACTTGCAGACTGACAGTAAGCTGACCTCTGTTAGTTAGAGCCCAGACGGGCAGGCGTTTTTGTTTTTTGTTTGTGTTTGTGCATGCCTTGCACGTTGTACTTTCTGTTTGCTGCTAAATAAATACAGAAGCCCTGTATTTTCACATGGAATACGTCTCTGTCTCTGCCTGAACACGTTAAGTCACTATCCCAGAGCCGCTAAAGCTCACACATGGTGGAGGACACATTGGGCAAAATAGAGGAAGTACTCTTCTGAGACAGAGGAAAAACGTATGTCCTGGGTGCAAGCAGCTACCGCACGGTCAGCAGAGGCGGCTAAAATGGATGAGTTGGTGAAGCAGCTAATTCAAGCCAACGCTAACCTCCAGCTGATGCGGCCAGCCAGCAGAAAGCGCACGAGAGAGACCCATCCGGGCGCAAGCTGAGACGAATCGCCTGCTAATTGAGACCCACCAAGCCACGGTGAAGGAACAACAGCAGGTAAACCACACGCTGCAGCAACAGCTACAGACCTTGGCTGCAAGGCCAGAAGTACCAACAAGCGCTCAGTCCACAGCCGCCAGGTGGTGCAAAGTTCCCTGCGCAAGATGTCCGCGGATGACGACATCGAGGCTTACCTGGGGACCTTTGAGCGGATAGCAGAGAGAGAGCAGCTGCCGGCGGACCAGTGGGCGGATGTCCTGGCGCCCTTCCTAACGGGGCGACACCGAGAAGGCCTACTTCGACCAGCGTGTCCAAAACGCCAAGGACTACAACAAACTGCGGGTGGAGATCCTGGCCCGACTGGGGGTCACCCTGGCCGTACGGGCCCAGAGAGTGCAAGCCTGGGAGTTTAATCTGGCCAAGCCCGCCAGGTCACAAATGTACGACCTGTTCCACATTACCAACAAGTGGCTACAGCCGGAGACCCCAGGTGGTCGAGCGAGTGGTCTGTGACCGTTTTGTGCGGGCCCTTCCCATCAAGCTCCAGAGGTGCGTGGGGTACACCGACCCCAAAAGCGTGGACGAATTGGTCGCGGTGTGGAACGGTACAGCGCTACAGAGGAGTTCCTGCAGGTCCTACATACCCCGGGGAATCCGCAGACCTCCAACCGCGGTAAGACTGCTCCTGTCCCGAAAGGGGGTTCCCGGGTATACGGAAGGGGGGAGAGGCCACCTACCCCAAAACGGGACCCTGTTTCTAAGGCCCGGGACCCCTTAGTCTGCTGGCGATGCCAAGGACTGGGACATGTGGCGGCACGTTGCCCGGGCAGGGAGGAACCCATGGAATGTGGGATGGGGAGGCGTACCTCCTGGTTTGCCCGGCCGTCATATTCCACTCGGGTCGCTGCTGGAAAGGACCGACGAGAGTGCCCTGTTACCATTAATGGACATTTGGTGCAGGCCCTCCTGGACTCGGGGAGCTTAGTGACCCTTGTGCAAGCCCGACTGGTGAGCCCAGAGCAACTACTCTCACGCCGGATAGGGGTAGTTTGTATCCATGGGGACACCAGGGACTACCCCACTGCCATACTGGCAATAGAGACTGCCTGTGGGGTCACCCAACATGAGGTGGCCGTGGTGACCAGTTTACCTCACAGCGCAGTTATTGGCTGTGACTTTCCGCTGTTTTGGGACCTGTGGGGAAATAAAACTCATAAAATGTATAATGATCTACCTGCTGTAAATGAGTGTGCCAAACAAATGGTAATATTGAACCTGTGCCTTTTCCCTTGTCGGTCCTGGCTGGAGACCCAGAGGAGACCCCCTCTGAGTTAAAACTCTCCTCCTTGCCAGTCTCGAGAGGGAATTTTGGCACAGAACAAAGTGAGGGACCCTAACCTGGGTAACGCTTGGAAAAGCAGTAAAGGTCATTGATGGGAGACCGCAGGAACCAGGGAGGAGTTGGTCTACCCGCACTTCGCCGTACGGGACAATTTTATTATACCGGTGAGAAGACGCCAACAGAGGTGGTGGAACAGTTGGTAGTACCCCGAACACATGTCCGTATGATCTTAGAGCTGGCACATTCCCATGGTGTTGGGGGGACACTTGGGTGGCGGAGAAAAACTGGGAGGGGTGGAGCATAACTTCTACTGGCCCGGCATCTACAAGGCAGTGGATGAATTCTGTCAGTCCTGCCCGGAGTGTCACGTCCACGCCCTAGACCCCATTTCCGGAGTCCATTGGTTCCTCTCCCCATTATAGAGGTACCATTTGAGCGGATTGGCATGGATCTGGTCGGTCCCCTCCCTAAATCAGCTAGAGGGCACCAGCATATCTTGGTTGTACTGGATTATGCCACCCGCTACCCTGAAGCTATAGCCCTCAGAAATACCTCCTATAAAGGGATAGCTAGGGAGCTGTTTCAGCTATTCACCCGTACAGGGATCCCCAAGGAGATCCTGACCGATCAGGGTACCCCGTTTATGTCCAAGGTAACCAAAGAGCTATGCCGCCTGCTAAAAATTGCCCACCTGCGCACCTCCGTGTACCATCCCCAGACCGATGGTCTGGTCGAGCGCTTTAATAAAACCTTAAAGGGCATGTTAAAAAAGGTGGTGGACAAGGATGGTAGGGATTGGGACCACCTGTTGCCCTATCTTATGTTCGCCATCCGGGAAGTCCCACAGGCATCCACGGGGTTCTCTCCATTCGAGCTGCTATATGGGAGACATCCCCGAGGGCTCCTGGACATAGCCAGAGAAACCTGGGAGCAAGAGGAAACCCCTTACAGAAGTGTCATAGAGCATATAGCCGACATGCAGGACAGGATCGCGGCAGTTATGCCCATTGTAAGGGAGAACATGCTACAGGCCCAGGAAGCCCAGGCACGGGTTTACAACAGGACCGCAAGAGTCAGGTCTTTTCAGCCCGGGGACAGGGTGCTCGTACTTGTACCAACTGTAGAGAGCAAGTTCCTAGCTAAATGGCAAGGCCCCTATGAGATCTGTGAACGGGTGAGTGAGGTGAATTACAAGGTTTTCCAGCCAGGGAAAAGAAAACCCTACCAAATTTACCATATTAACCTCATCAAACCCTGGAAGGACCGAGAAAGCCTGGTGGCTGCAAGGTGAGTAAGGGAAGTCCCAAACAAGGAGTTACCCCCCGTCCGTATCGCGGAGTCCTTGTCAGAGGTCCAGAGACAGGAGGTCAGGGAGTTCCTACAGAGGAACCGAGGGGTATTCTCTGAACTGCCTGGCCGGACAGATGTCATCCAACATGACATTGTCACCGAGCCCGGCCAAAAGGTGCGGCTGAGACCATACAGGGTGCCAGAAGCCCAGAGGCAAGCCATTTCAGAAGAAGTGAGGAAAATGCTAGCCCTGGGGGTAATAGAGAAGTCCCAAAGTGGGTGGTCCAGCCCCATCGTGATTATCCCTAAGCCAGATGGTAGCTTGCGGTTTTGTAATGACTTCCGCAAGTTAAATGAAGTCTCCAAATTCGATGCCTACCCCATGCCAAGGGTCGACGAGCTGATCGAGAGGTTGGGACCAGCGAGGTATATGACCACCTTAGACCTCACCAAAGGGTATTGGCAGGTTCCCCTCACAGATCAGGCCAAAGAGAAAACGGCATTTTCCACCCCAGAGGGACACTTCCAGTATGTCGTCCTTCCCTTTGGTTTGCATGGGGCCCCTGCGACCTTTCAGAGGTTAATGGACATCATCCTGCAGCCGCATAAAAACTATGCAGCCGCATACCTGGATGATGTGGTGATCTACAGCGCCGATTGGGATTCGCATCTGGCTAAGGTGCAAGCAGTCCTAGACACGATAGGGCCGCCGGTCTAACGGCCAACCCAAAAAGTGCGAAATAGGGCTAGAGGAGGCTCGCTACCTCGGGTATAATATTGGCCGAGGGGTCATCAAACCCCAGGTAGACAAGCTCGAGGCCATTCAAAATTGGCCTCAACCTGTGTCCAAGAAACAGGTTAGAGCCTTCCTTGGCATTGCAGGTTACTACAGGAGGTTTGTGCCAGCCTTTGCCACAATAGCTGCCCCTCTCACAGATCTCACCAAGGAGCAAAATCCACCCTAGTAAAGTGGAACCCGGAGGCTGAGCAAGCCTTTCTGAAACTTAAGGTGGTACTCTGTAAGAGACCTGTACTGGTTACCCCTGATTTCAGAAGGGAATTCATAGTACAGACTGATGCCTCAGAGGTGGGTTTAGGTGCAGTCCTGTCCAAAGGGTTAATGCTGAAGAGCACCCCGTCGGGTACCTCAGCCGGAAGCTGTCGGCGGCAGAAAAGAACTACTCGAT
Source organism: Phyllomedusa bahiana (assembly GCA_025379985.1). Classification (NCBI taxonomy): domain Eukaryota; kingdom Metazoa; phylum Chordata; class Amphibia; order Anura; family Hylidae; genus Phyllomedusa; species Phyllomedusa bahiana. Next base: position 161,462 of record JAODAL010003166.1, read on the forward strand.
TGTAGAAAAGGAATGTCTGGCTCTGAAATGGGCAATCGAGGCGCTGAGGTACTATCTGGTGGGGAGGCAATTTAGGGTGATCACTGATCACTCCCCATTGAAATGGATGGCCCAAAACAAAGGGAAGAATGCGAGGGTGACCCGGTGGTTCCTGGCCCTACAGGATTTTTAAGTTCTGTGTAGAACACCGTCCAGGGTCTCAACAAGCAAACGCAGACACATTATCTAGAGTACATAGTTTCAGGGCACAAGGTGCTCCGCCCCACGGGTCTGAGCAGAGGGGGGGGATATGTAAGGTGGCAACAGCAGGAAGGGTGTACAACGGAGTGTACATCCCGGCCAGTGTCCTGGCATGCACCTTTCAATGTCCAAACACATGCCCCCAAGGTAAGGAGACTTGGGGGAATGAAAGGCCAAACTTCAATAGGTGTCGACAGTTTAGACTGTCGACATATGTTTAACATGCGTAATATGTTAGTATGGCTTCAGCCATTTCCTGGGTCGGCCTTTCATTGGGAGTGAGCATAGAGCAGGGTGGGTTCTCACTTCCCATGACTCCACTCCGGGGTTTACCTGGAGTATAAAAGTCAGCAGGTAAGCTGACTATGGTGGTTACAACCCCTGGCTACCTTCAAGCCTTGGGTGGAGTCCTGCTGGAAACCAGCAGGGTGAACTTGCAGACTGACAGTAAGCTGACCTCTGTTAGTTAGAGCCCAGACGGGCAGGCGTTTTGTTTTTGTTTGTGTTTGTGCATGCCTTGCACGTTGTACTTTCTGTTTGCTGCTAAATAAAATACAGAAGCCCTGTGTTTTCACCTGGAATACGTCTCTGTCTCTGCCTGAACACGTGAAGTCACGATCCCAGAGCCGGCTAAAGCTCACAATACGTATATAAATCCATCCTTGTAGATGATGTTCACCTATACATGCTGTTGAACTCCTTGGGGGTGCATGGAATCTTCCAGCAAGACAATGCAACATGTCACAAGGTTACAAATGTCTGACATTGATTGAAAGAGCATGACCAAGACCTCCAAGTATTACCCTGGTCTTCTAACATGCCAGACTTGAACTCAATTGGGCATCTATGGGATCAACTTGAACATTGTGTTTGCTCCGTGGATCCTCTCACATATGTGGGACTTAGTCAGCATGGCTCCAGATACCTGTGACACTCTACCAGAACATTATTGAGTCACTTCCAGTCCATCTAGCTGCTGTGTGTGCTGCACCTGGCGGTTACTCTGGATACTAGCTGGTGGTTATAATAATGTGACACCACTGTGTAAATTCCTACAACATTGTCTTATTATTATAATGCATTTTTTATGTGTCTCTTGTGCTCTGTTAAAAGACATTGAATGAAAACTGTTAGTGAAAGCTTTCATGTACCTAGAGGCTTGGCAACCAGCTTTTCTTCACAGTAATATAATGTATACATGTATATTTTGTAGAATTAAATCCCAATGGTTAGTCTGTGTACACACTTCTCTTACCATTCCAGGTTTTCTTTTTTTCTTTAGTTCACTATCTTCTAGGTACACCGTAGTGTCAGTAAATTTGCTTACCTGCAGCTGCATACATGACTACTCACTGCTACCAATGGCTTATATGACCTGCTCTCTGAGTAGCTGAAAAACACAGCATTTGTGTGACCTGGAAGTGAATCTCTCTATGCATTCCTGTGTGAGATTCAACGTCGGTCTCCTAACAATTCATAGTGAGATAGACTTCCTTTTAGCATTTAAAACAGTGTCTTTCAGCTAGAGTTCAGGTCATGTGACCTAGCAGAGACTGTTGTATCAGCCAGAAATCCTGTATGCAGCTAAAGGTAAGCAGAGTTACTGGCACTTCAGTGTACCTAAAACAATTTCTAATGAGCTAAGGGGGGAAAAACTGTAGTGGTCCTTCAATGTAGTTTGTCAGGATTCATAGGAGGCTATAAAAAAAAAATCAAGCTTTGCTGTGGTAACTCCATCATGAATGGTAGCCCCACAGATGTAAACAGAGCCTTGTATTGGTTGAACAGTATGGATGTACTGTATATATACAATAATAATAATAATAATAATAATAATAATAATAATAATAATAATATATTTATAATTATCTAAAGTTCCATTGTATGGATTTATGAGTGAAAAGAAATAGATGCAAAATTCAGGTGATAAGATGAATATGTGTAAATAAAATATGTGATGCAGTGCTGCATCCATAGCTGGAATCTAAGTGGGCCTCCTAGAGAAGCTCTTGTAGTGTTGTCTGCACACAGAATAGTAATAAAGCCTGCTTCATCATTTCTAGTCTCTGTAGTAGACTCTGGACATCACAGGCAATGCTGCTTTGTGTACACATCGCTAAAAATAGGAACAATTATCATCTTCATTCCCAATTCCATTATCAAGGAGTCAGATAAGGCCAAGCCAGAGATGCCCGACCTGCAACAAGTTCCACATTGCTATCACTTTCTAGTATCTATTCTTCACAGGCTCCTAATTATTCACACTGGAAGGAGATCATTCCTGCACATCCTACACACAGCCTATTAGCTGAATAGCTGTTGCTCATTGCACTGTTCTCTGCATTTACCTTTCAGCAGCACATCTGTCTGGAAATCGCTGTGGGTCCTGCGCCTTTCCTCAGCATGCCTCCTTCATTGGTATGATGAACAGGACTGTCCCGAGCTCCAGTGTCACAATTATTCCATTATCAGCTAGCAGGACAGCAGCAATGCAGTTTACAGGCTGCTTCCACATCAGGAGCAGGGCACACCTCCGGTGATATCATATGGCATTCACACAGGCTGCAGGAAGCTGTGGAGCGGATTCCAAGTGCAATCTGTGAGGGCTATAGGATGAGCTGCAAATGCATAATTCAGCAAGCTGATAACCTTACATTACGTTGTATCGCTTCACTGCATTCGTGGAGAATTTTTTTTAAGTCTCTCTTTATCTATCTATCTATCAATCAATCATTCTAACTACCATCTATCTATCTATCTATCTATCTACCTATCTATCTATCATTCTATCTATATACCATCTATCTATCTATCTATCTATCTATCTATCTATCTATCTATATACTATCGATCTATCATTCTACCTATCTATCTATCTCTCTATCTATCTATCAATCATTCTAACTACCATCTATCTATCTATCTCATATCTATCTATCTATCTATCTATCTCATATCTATCTATGTATCTATTTATCTATCTATCATAATGACCACCTTCAAAGCCAGAAGACAGTAGATAGCCTTTAAAAAAACTATCTGTCTTTCTGCCCATCCAACCGTCCAAACATCTGTCTATCTGTCTGTCTGTCTGTCCATCCATCCCGCTATCTATTTGCTTATCTGTCTGTCTCTCATTCTATCCATCCATGCATTTATTTATTCAGCTATCTACCCTGCCATCTATCTATCTATTTATCTATCTACAATGGATTGCAAACTAATTCCTACCCCTTGAACCGTTCCTCATTTTTTAAACATTACAGCCACAAATGTAAATGTATTTTGTTAATATTTTATGTGATACAGCAACACAAAGTGGCAAGAATTTGTGAAGTGTCAAGAAAATGATATGTGAAAAGTGTGTATTCAGCTCGAGTCAATACTTTGTAGGACCACCTTTAGCTACAATGACAGCCGCAGTCTGATGGGGTATGTCTCTACCTGCTTTAGAAATCTAGAGGTTGAAATTAATTTTGCCCATTCTGTGGTCTGAGCCTACCGCACAGTACCACCACCAGCAGTCCACACAGGTCACCTCTGGTTTTAGGGTTCTGCAGATTTAGGCCCCAGCTAACCTGAGCCTCCTGGCTTATATAGGTCAGGCAAAACCTGACCAGGATACGTTAGAGTAGTCATCCCACCCTACACTTTGACTACTACAGTAAAGAGCCAGCCTGAATCATCTGCTACAAGCAGCTATACTAAAAGCTGCAAAGTGTCAGTAACCTACCGGCTCCTACTTCACCAAGGCCAGCTACCTCAGTGGCACCATTCTCGCAGGACTCCTGCTGAAAACATCCCAGTGGCAGAGACATGTGACCTAAAGTCACTTTGCCACAGGTCTCATCTGACGAAAGCATCTTCTTCCACTTACTTGCTGTGTCGTCTACATAGCTTTTTTCAAGCTGCAAATGGGACTTCTCATGGCTCGCTTCCAAAAAGATCTTTCCTCTTGCCACTATTCCATTAAGGCCAGATTTGTTTAGTGCATGACTAATGGCTGTCCTGTGGACTTATTCACCTATCCAATCTGTGGATCTCTGCAGCTCCTCCTGAGGGAACTTGGGTCTTGTGGCTGTTTTCCTAATTAGTGCTCTCCTTGTCTGGGCTTTCAGATTAGGTGGACGGCCATGTCTTTGTAGGATAACAGTTGTGTCACACTCATTTACGGATATTGGATTAAACAGTGCTCTGTGAGACGCTCAGAACTTGGGCAATTATTTTAAAACCTAACCCTGCAATACACATTGCCACAACTTTATCCCTGAGCTGTCTGGTGTGTTCCTTGGTTTTTGTTTTGTTGTTTGTTCACTAACAAACCTCTGTGGCCTTCACAAAACAGCTCTCATTATACTGAGAATAAATTACACAAACAATTACTATTTAGGTGACTTCTAAGGGCAATTAATCAACCTGGATTTCATTTATGTGTATCAGTGTACAGGGGGCTGAATAAATATGCACACCACACTATTCAGTTTTTATAATTTACAAAAATTTTGAAAGCAGATATTTTATTTATACCTCACAAATACTTGCTACTTTGCTCTATCACATAAAATATCATTAAAATATATCTAAATTTGTGGCTGTGACATTTAATAATGAGGAACAGTTCAAAGGTTATGAATACTTTTGCAATTCACTCTATTTATCTTTCAATTATGTCTTAATGACTACCAGGAAAATCAGAAGACAGAATGCTCTGTAGACAGTGGAGGCAAAAAAATGATTTAAAAAAAAAAGCTATTTCTCTATCTCTCTATCTAAATACAAATAGAGAAAGATATTGCAGGACTATTACAAAATCAGATGAATAATTGAGTATTTATTACAGCATGTGAGCAGGCAACGTTTCAGCTCTCTATTTTTAAATGTTACAGCTACAGAAATGCAAGGTGTTCAGGGGTGAAACGGGGCTAGGTGAGTATTTTTTTTTTCAATGGGGATCTGTATACCTTCCAACTTAACTACTGAGGGAACCTATATACGTACCTACCTATTGAGGGGGCATATATACCCGACTACCTACTTAGGTAGCCTTTATACCAACACGCTGGGGCCCCATATATCTGTCTACCTAGTGAAGAGACCTTTATACCTACCTACCAGGGTACTTGGACCTATATGCGTGCCTACCTATTGAGAGGGCCTACAAGAGTAACTACCTCATTAATATCAAAGAGAAAACACAAAAAAGTGGTTCCTTGTGTAATATAGTAATAATTTAATGGTATATAGTGCTGATTTTTGCTCACCTTAATATGTTGTGCATAAATGAGGCACAACTCTTGCAAAGGCTTGTATTTGCCACAGTACAGGGGTCAGCTGCTATTCACCACAATTACACTCCATTTTGAAGTGGGAAAGTATTCAGTGTTCTCTCGTTCCTCACTACACACTCTAGGTTTCCTGTTATTCCTATGTACCTAATGGGGGCCTACCTGTCAACCTTCCTATCTGTCTATCAAGTGGGAGCTTATCTAATGGGACTTACATACCTATCTACCTAATAGGGCTTTACCTACTTATCTACCTGTCTAATTTGGGGGGACTACCTTCTAGATTGGGGATCTTCCTACATATCTACTGGTGGCACAAATGTGAGCCCTGTAACTATCAGGGGGAACTTTTACTGGTTGGGGGGTACTATTACTGTGTGGGAGGTGCTGGAAAAGTGAGGAGTCTACCATGTTTGTGTGGTAAATTCTGCAGGGACGAGTCAAAACAGTCGGGACTGGATGAAGAAGAAAAGGGAAAAAGAACAATTCACATCAGAGAAAACATCACCTGTGAGTCACTGTTTGTAATTGCTTATAGGAAGCCTGCCATGCTAGGCAAGTTCAGTTTTATAGTGCGTTTACATGCCGAAATGCCGACCGGTATTTGGTCTGTTTTCAGACTCGCAGGGGGGCGGGTTTTGTCCGCGGTTTGCGGATTCAAGCCCTCCCAAATCGCACCCACATGTTTATATTCTGCCCGAAAACCGGGGAGAAGAATGAACATGTTCTAAAGTTTTTCAGACTGCCGGCGGTGTAAAAAAACATCTGGTGGAAAGTCTGTGTAGTGGGGACTGCTGCACGGATTTTCCATTGACGTCAATGGGGAGCATTGCTTGTCGGTTTTCAGACGGTTTGTAATCTGTCATTATTAATCTGTCTTTTCTAGTTGTATATATTTGCATAATTTGCATAATCCATACCTGGCACTTTAGTTATCATTTTTTTACCTTGTGTAATGATTCTTTTTTTATGTATTTGTTTAAAATTTGTCCTTTTTTAAAGGGGGATGTACGCGTAGGGAGGTTTTTTCTCCTCCCGACTGGAGCTTTTTGGGGCGTAACTAAAAATGCATACTCTTCAACTTGCTTAGGTGACCACGACAAAGGGAATTATCTCCGAAAGGGGTTCGGTTTTCGGGGTTTTCTACGTGCCAAGTTGGGTAAAAGTGTTATCCTCCATGACCTTTTTATATTTGTGGAAATAAAGAAGGGGGGTTTTTATTGCAATTCTAATTCAGGTCCCCGGGTGTAGTGGCTGCACTTCTTTTATTTTTGTCTTGGGGGAGGACTCCCCCCTGCCATGCTCCTAGATCTGGACTTGATTACAGATGGGTGAGTGATTCAAATTCTTCTTTCCCCTATATATCACAGACTCGCCTCCCCCCTTTAATATAAACCCTATTATCAAGAGCCCATTTCTCTCCTTATAATTAAAACCCCCTATATATCAATAGCTCAGCCCCTTCTCTATCTTTAAATCTATATATTTAAACCAGCCCCTCCTCTATCATATACCTATATATCAAAAAAAGCTTAAAGCTTTCTCTCCTCTATCAATAACCCATTATCAAAGCTCGCTTCTTCCACACTTTAAAACCCAAATATCACAAACCAGCTTTTCCTCTACAAAACCTATTTTCAAAGAGCTCAGCTTCTCCCCTCTATAAAAACCCCTATTATCACAGAGCCCAGTTTTCTCTCCTCATCATAAAACCCAATATCAAAGCCAGTTTTTTCCTCTAAAAATAACCAAATACACAGAGTCAGCTTTTCTCCCTCTATCATATCCCCCAATATCACAGAGCCAGCTCCTCCCCCACTACAACCCCCCTATAACCACAGCTCAGTTTTCCCCCCTCTATCATATAACCCTATATATTCCAAAAGTAGAGAGAACGTAAGGTGTGAAACACTTTATAGGGTCTTAAGCGCCCAGGTGCAGATAAAAGGTCAAAATGTATAAATATAAAAGCTATACACTCTTACTCATTTAGATCATCTAATTTATTTATATAAAAAATATAATAACGATAAAAATTCCCACGATTTAACCGTTTCGCACAGCATGTGTCTTCCCGAAAAATTATTACAACTGCCATAAACGAGCTTTTTATCCAAATGATAGCCACAAATGGGCGGAGATAAAACACACCTAAAACGTCTCAACCAATAGATACAATCCTCTCAACTATGTTGAAAAGACACTATCACAGGTATAATACTAGGCGCAGAAGCATTTTATACAGTCTTCCTCGGCATTTACAGGAAATTCATCCGGATGGTAATTATAGTTTAAAAAGCAACCCCAAAACCCTAAATTGATTCTAAATTTCCTAATAGAATGCAGGACTTAAACAAAAAGTTCGGATTTTTAAATTGAACGCCTTTATTCCTTTTGGCTTAAACGAAGCCCAGGAACTTGTTGGTTACCATATATCACAGAGTCCTACTTCTCTCCTCTATCATATAACCCTATATATCACAGATCCTTCTCCCTCTATCATATAACCCTTAATAAAAGGGCTCAGTTTTTCCTCCCTTTCATATAACCCATATATACAGACTCAGCTTCTCTCCCTTTTCATATAACCCCTATATATCCAGAGCTCAGCTTCTCTCCTCTATAAATAAAACCCCCTATAATCAAGGCTCAGCTTTTTCCCCCTATTCAAGCACACCCTCCCCTCTTCATATAACCCAAAAAAATTCAGAGCCAGCTCCTCTCCCTCTATCAAAACCTTATATCACGAGCCCCTTTTTCCTCCTCATTTTAAAACCCCTTATATCACAGAGTCACTCCTCCCCCTCTATCATAAAACCCTTTTTAAATATCACGACTCGTCCTCTCCCCTATCAAAACCCCTATTTTTTGAGAGCTCAGCTCCTCCCCTTTAATCAAAACCCTATATATACAGCGCTCAGTTTTTCTCCTCTTTCTATCCTTTTCAGATCAGCTCACCTCATTTCCCTTTAAAGAAAGAAAAGCCCCTTAAACTCTAGGACAGCGATATAGAAGGTATTTGTACCAGCATACAAGTGCACTTTTCTCTGTCCAAAAACCCAATAACAAGGAATAAATCAATTGAACATCTGTCAGGTACTAAACACCACATTTTGCAAAATTAGCAGTAGAATTATGACCTCTACAGTGTAATTACCTGTTCCAAGGTCCCATAAATAAGATAAGAGATTTAGCTCTACTATTGATCAGTGATTGATCTTGTTCTGTGATTGATCTTCTATATTGTTTGGTAGCACGAAATTACTTTAAAAATTTTTCTCACTACATTTAAGGAATGGGTTACGGTTCTATATTTTTTTAAATTTACAGACTTTTTTTTAAAAAAGAATGTTTTTGGGCCCTGCTTTAAATTTTAAAAAACTTCATGTTTTGCGATGGGGGGGAAAATTAAACCCAAAACCCCCCCTTTTTGTCTTTTTCACAAAGATGACCAAAATTTTCACAGAATATGGTTTTTTAAAGTAAAAAAACCCAAAATTACTAAAGGGGGTGTGGAAAATAAATATTAGGGGGATTTTTCACACGGTGTATTGCAGCGGAAAATATGCGCCCCAATACGCCGGGGGGTTTGGGGGCACATGCTGATGAGTGCGTCTTCCCCAAAACACAGGGGGGCCGGAAAGGGCCCCAACCCCAAAAGACATGCAAATTTACATGTCACCCTTTTCCTCCCTCGGGGGACAATAAAGACGGAAATTTTAGTGTGGGAACGCTATGGGGGTTTTCGTATAAAAACCCCCAATACACGGGAAATGCAAAAGCCAAAAAAAAAAACCGTGTGGAAAAATACCCAAGGCTTCATGCACACGCAGATAGCGATGGGATTTTTTCCCCATTAAGAGAGTGTAAAAAAACACCGAGGGAACATAAAGGGTAAAAAAGCCCCTTTTTAAAATAAATTCCCCGAAAGCTATTAAAAACTTCTATTTGGTTTCATATCATTATATTTTATTTATAAAATTTTTTTCTGGGAAAAAAGGGGAGAAAAACAAAAAAACCCTCCCTTTTTTTTTTTTCTCTTTTTTGCAAAAGGAAAATGATCATCAATTTAAATTTTTTGGGAGGGAAAATTTTTTGGACATTTTGTGCTGGGAATACCCAATGGGGCAGACTTATATTATGCCACTAATTGTGCAAAATTTTGACCAATTTTTTATAAATTTCAAATTAAAAAAAGTTAACTAGCTCCTTCTTACAAAATGCCCAAATTTATTATGGGGTTGAAAAATCTGGAGGGATATCGAACTGTCTAGTCTAATTTACATTTTTCTGTTAGTAGATTTTTAAATTTTTTGCCCCTAATTGTGTCAAAACGTGGCACAACCGCCCGACAACCCCCTTTGCCAAAGCCACATCCCTTTTTTCGGAAAAAGGCCCCAGAAGTGTCTAGAAACCCCGTCTAAAAACCCCATAATAAATTTTTGTTTAAAGCAGAAAATTTTTAATTTTGGCGCAAATTCAACAAAAATTCTGGCACCCTTGGGTTTTAAAAAAGGTGCCCTTCATTAATTTTGAATAAATATGGGTACTTAGGCTTCCCATCACGGGAATCAAATTTTTTCCCTTTAAAGGGTTGGGCCAAAAAAAAGAAAGGGTCCCCGAAAAAAAAAAAAGGGATAAAAAGTTTAAAAAACAAAATTTAAAACCCTGAAAATTTCTTGGGAAAGTAAACAAAAATTAAAATTAGGGGGGAAGGGCCAAAAAAAAGGGCAAAAGGTTTTATGCTTGGGGAATTTAAATGGCAGGGTTGGTGGGGCCCTATGAAATTTTTAACCCCTTTTTTTGGCCTCGCCTTTCTTGTCCCCGGCCCCGAAATGGTTTGGTTTTTTTCCCCCTTTCTTTGGATTAGGGATGGTTCCAAATGGGAACTGGTTTAAAAAGGTTTGTTTTGGGTTTCCCAAAAAAACTCAGGTGGGTTTTTTGCTATTGGGTTTATTTTTTTTTTCCCCTTTATAAGGGAAAGGGGGTTTTTTGGGGGGAAAAGAACGGGGGGGGCTTGGAAGGTTTTTTTTGAAACGGGCACCCCAAAGGGAGAAAAATTAACCCTTTTTGGAAAAATTTTGTTTTGGAAAAAGGGCATTTTCCCGGATTTTAACCATTTTCCCAAATTGTTGGGGGGCCGGGGAGGGGCCCAAAAAAAAAAATGTAAAATTGGGGCTTTTGGGCCCTTTGGGAACTTAAAAAAAATTGGGCAGGGCCACACATAAGGGTGGGGGTTTTTTTCTGCTTTTTCCCCTATACCAAAAAATTAAAGGGGGGAAAAACCCTTGGGTTTTTAACATTAAAAAACATAAAATTAGGTTTCCGGTTTGGGAAAAAAAAGGGGGCCCCACGGGGATTTCCCCTTAAAAGGGGCAACCCCCCAAAAAAGGTTGGGGAAAATGAAAAGGGTTGAGGGAGGAAAAAGACAAAAAACTTTAAAAGCCAGATACCATTGGTTAATTTTTTTCCCCCAGAAAAACCCACAAAAAAAAAAAATTGGCCCCCAAAAAATTTGGGGAAAATTTTTTCTGGCCCCCAAAAAAAGGGCCCCCCCCAACCCAGTGGAAAAGGTTCCCAGAAAAAAAATTTTAAAAAAGCCCAACTGTACGCAAATTTAAGATTTTTTAAATTCCCAAAAAAAAAGGGCGGGGGGAAAACAAGGGCCTTTCTTGAAACTCCTACAGGGTTTCTTTCCTTTTTTTGGGGAAAACCCGTAACCCCCTTTTTAAACCAGGCCCCTTTCAACCCGGGTTTTCCCCCCCAGGGTTTTACAGTGGGAGCCCCTCTTCTTGGGGAAAAATTTTAACCAAAATTTTTTTCCTAGAAATCGAAAAAAAGGGAAATGTTTTTTTCCCCTTGTCCTTTGAAGGGGGATTTCACTTTTTTATAATCATTTTTCCCCATCCCTTTTTTTTTAGGGAAACCTTTTTTTTATTTTTTTTTTTTTTATAATAAAAATTAATCAAAAACCCTCCCGGAAAAGGGGGGCCGTCAAAATTTTTTCTTTCCCAAAAAGGGACTAAATAAGTTAAAAAATTCTATTTATTCTTCCTTATTAAAACCTTTAAAAAGGAAATTGGCCCCCCCATTTCCCCCTTAAACCCCAAGGTTTTGGGTTTTGGGGTAAAAATCCCTTTTGTACTCCTTAAATTTTTAGTTTCCAATTACAAATTTTAAAACTTCTTCCCCTTAAAACTGGGGCCCCAGAAAACTTGAACCCCCCGGAATTAATTTTTTTTTAAGGTGAAGGGGTTCCGAAAACCCCCAATTTTGGGCCTTTTTTTTTTCTTCCCCCGTTTTTGGTTTAAAAAAAATTTTCCCAAATCCTCCCTTTGGTTCCGCATTTTGTCCATTACTCTTTTAAAAACACCCCCCAATATTCCTAATTGCCCCTTTAAGGGAAAGGCAGCCCCGATTGAAAAATTTTGCCATGCTGTTTCTGTAGTTTTGATCCACAAGCCCCGATCCTTTTTCAACAAGCGATTTTTCAAGTTTCTCTCTCCCAGGACATATGATGCCTGTAGTTTATTTCTACCCCGATGCAGAACCTTACATTTATCCCCATTGGAAACCCCCTTTGCCAATTTTTTTGCCCAAGCACCTTTTGTCCAGGGCTGCTTGCAATTTATGAGCTCTTCCATAGATTGCACTACCCTGCCTACTTGGGGGTCCCTTTGCAAAAATAGAAACCGTGTATTGATCCCTTCCACTATTCGTTAATAAAAACATTAAAAAAAGAGGGACCCCCCTACTGACCCCAGGCAACACCACCCCACAACCACCCAAAATGGAAAAAAAACACAGATTTTAAAACCCAAAGAATCTGCCCAAAACCTTTTCCCGGGCACCCCGGGAAAACCTTTATGTCATCAAAGATGTCATAAGTTTCCCTTATGATTTAGTTGGGTTGACATGGGGTTGGGGGGTTTCTTTGCCTATCCTATTTTTTTTTATGGGGGGGAAAAAAGGGGGAAAAAGTTTTCCACTCAAAATTTTAAAAAAAAAATTTCCTTAAGGTTAAAATTTTTCCCCCAACTGATTTTTACACTTTTTTTTGCCCCCCAAAAGCTCAAAAAAACCTCCCAAAATGCCCCCAGTTTATTTTTATCGATTCCCCCTTTTAAAACAGTTTACCCGTTTTAACCCCCCGACGAGGCTTTTAAAACGCGTTTTTTAAACCGTTTTTAGGACAAAATCTTTTGCGTTTTTAATGCTGAAAATTTCCCCCTAGGAAAAAAAAAATGGGAAAGCTTCAAAACCTATTCCCAAAGTCATCTCCTTTTTAGTGCCCTTTTTTTGGGGGGGTTTTTTTTTAAAGTTTTTTAAACTACATTTTAGGGCCTTTGCTGCACGGAAAGTCCTTTGGGGGGGCACTGCAACCCTCCGGGTTTGTGGCTCCCAGCGCCACAGCTGCGCTGAGAACAGAGCTGTACTTCGCAGCTCTGATCCCAGCACAGTATCTGCAAGCATCGGGAAAGGGGGGGGGGAAAACCCCCGCTCCCCAGCCCCTTTAACCCCCCTATTACTGTTATTCTGACCGGCCCGGGAAAATCAAAGGGTTTTTCCCCTGCTTGTTGGGTGTTTGGGGCCTTTACGGTGACCTGGGCGAGCCCGGGGAAATCATGCCAGTTCAGCCCGAGGACCTAAGGGGTTGCCACAGGGGTGTCTGTGTAACAAGCCAGTGATCAGGGCAGACTGTGTGCTGCCCTGATTGCTGCCTGTGTCACACTGACACAGATTATAATGTATTAGCATATATGAATATGCTAATACATTACTAAGTGTAAAAAAAGTAAAAAACCATAAAGTGTAGAAAAAAATAAATAAAATAATTAATAAAATAAAAAGAAATATTATGTATACTATGTATACATTACACACAAAAAACCCAAACCTACACATATTAGGTATCCACATGACCGTAATAACCTGTAGAAGTAATCTAACAAGTTATTAAGTGTGAAATGTGAATGGTGTAAAAAAAAAATAAAAAACAAAGAAAATATGCAAAAAAACATTTAAATAAAATTGAAAAACAGTTCTGCAATAATTTCTAAGTGAACTTAAATTATTCCTCCAAAAAGTACAACTCGTCCAGAAGAAAACAAGGCAACTGCGTCATTGACAAAATAAAAAGGTTACGCCTTTTGAAACGCAAGGAGGCAAAAACTAAAATAATGTGCTGGTCATTAAGTACTTTTCGGGTGTTCAGCTTAAGGAGTTAATAATTAGCTTTACTAATTTGGTATAAATTGGATATAGTCTTGTCGTATTTTAATACAAAATGCTTTTTATGTACTTGAGTGATTAATGTGTTATATTAATTCTAATATATACTGTGCATTACATTAATTCAATTACAATGTATGACTATAGCTCTATTTTTTACTGGCACCTAGTGTTATGTGTTTTTTTTCTTTTAGTATTTTGTAATAGTGTTTATTACTGTCTTCTATATTTTATGTAGGGATGTTTTTTCACATTGTAATCTTTACTTCACTAGTCACTGCATAACCATGTATATCTAGTGTACTAGCACTATATTTCTTTCCACTTTGTGGCTATGTGTCCACTGCACTGTTTTACGATCGTATTTTTGGCGCTTTTAGGATTTTAAAAGCACCGAAAATATGATCGTTCGTGCACCCACATAGACTACAATAGAAAAGACGATCTATAGTCTCCACAGCTCGTCTTTTCTACAACTGTCTTTCGGCACCGACGTATTATACAAGTTGGATAATCCGCAGGCGCTTTTAGTTTTCTCGGCATCTTCCCATACAATACATTTGTATGGGCGCATACAATACAATTATACGGGCGATGTAAAAAAACGAGAAGCGACTACGGTTTTTGCGCAAAACGTGACAGCACTTTATTTTGATTACCTTCATGTTAGTGTTTACTACAGCACATCATCTTTTTTCCCTTTTAGCATGTAATAATTTGCATCTAATATTTATGCAGTAGCACTTTACATGTACATACTGCACTTTATTCCCTTCTATTAATGTGTTTTAATCAGTGTAGTTTATCTGTTCATATTTTGTAATTTTTATGCTTCGTCTAATACCCTGTTGTATGAGGGTTGCTACAGCGCATGGGTTTTGCATGTGCATTGTCATGGTGTGCTGTGATGACACGCCATGCGCACTCTTTTTCTTTTAGACAAATCTGTGCATGCATTCTGCACTTGAAGTGGGTTTCTATGCTCCATGTAACACATACAGTGAGCTCACAGGCTTGACTTAAAGCTCCTAGAACTCAATGCAAAATCTATAAATGGGCCCCCACTTACCATGTGCCATTTAAAATATCAGTGTCGTCCCTGGAAGAATTGCTGTTAACAGATGATTGTGGCTGTAATTTGGGGTTGGTTTAAGCACACTCATATGTTCTTCCCACTGGTTCAGCTGGCTTTGGTCTGTACAGTTCTGATTAACATTTTTATTTGATTGGTCAATTGCATTAAGATTTTGCGAAACATTATATTTTGTCTCTATGAAAATAATTTCTGTTCCACCACCCAGCCTGTTGAGGAAGCTTGGCAGAGAAATGCGTTCTTTGAGCTTTTTTCCTGTTTTTGTGTGCTCTGATGGTGGAACCTTACTTACCTTTAAGACAGCGAGGAAGTGCATACGCACCCCATGAAAGAACCTGCAGGAGAACAAAGCTCATGGACCAGGGACCTGCTGTTCTGCCCAGTGAAGAGGTTAAAGAGCATGCCTGTGGCTGACCAGGACAGGCCGCAACAACTAACACTGTTGCTTCATTTCTGCACCATTTCCTTCCAGTGGAGCAGTCACAGCTAAGACCCTTCACCTTACTCACTGTGGCCCTTCTGGGGTTGACCTCCTTACTTTCAAAGTGTCTCATTCCAATAACTCTCCTAATATATGTTGTTCTTTTTTTATGTAAAAATACTATGACTTTGTACTTTGAGGTATTCGATTCCTTGGAGTGATGAGCTGTCGAACTCCACCTCTGCCATGGTAGCTGACAGTGAAAATGCGCTAACAGGACTAGGTGCCAGTGTCAGCAAAAAGAGAAAGTGCCTGGCTGTAATGTGGGCATGTCTAGTGAATGTTAGAATGCTGAAACACAATGCTTGTCAAAGAGACAGAGAGGAAAGAGTTGTTTGGCGCTGAGTGAGGATCTCCAATGTGCTTGGAACCTGTTTGGGCCGTGAGGGTTTGGGTTTGGGGTTCTCTATGGGGAAAAATTCAATATTTGAAGCGGGGAGTGCTTACTTATCAGGGACGTGTTGGTGGAATGGAGGCTAGAATGGCCTGTTAAACATAAGAGAGAGAGTGGGCTGAAGGAAGAGATGGGCGAATTTCTCAAAAATTCGGTTCGGTCATTTCGCCAAATTTTCCGACAAAAAAAAATTTGGGTTTTCCGAATTACTTAGGATAAAATTGCGTTAAAAAAGCTATTCCATCTGCGAGTGCTTTTGAATGTTGTCCCATGCTTAAATATGCAGAGGGGCTTGGTTTTTTTTCATAAATGTTGTTTTTTTAGTATGACACGATACTCCCGCCATTAGAATCGTTTACTATAAAATTCCTGGGCATTTAAGAGGGAAAAAACTGACAAAAAACTGAAGCGGGAAATGTGCCAAAAAAGTCAGGCGCAAAAAGTGGAAAAAAAAAGCTGAGAGCTCAGGTGGCAACATCAGGGGGACGGTGTGGAGGGACGGCGCACCCCGCACAAGAGGTCAACAGTGGCACCTAATTTTGGAGGGGCAAAACAGTAGTAGGCCCAAGTGGCAAAAGACAGGGTGGAGGTGACATGGCAGCGCATGGGGTCAGACGGGGACAATGCATTCTGGAGGTGGGCAAAAATGGAGAAAAGCCACAGTGTGGACAATAAAGGTGTGGGGGTCCGGCAGCAGCAGCATGAGGTCAAAAGTAGCAAAATGACTTTGGAGGGGGCAAAACTGGAGTGGGCCAAGAGTGGCACAATGACACAGTGTGGGTACGGCAGCAGAAATTTGAGGTCAGAGAGTGGCAAAATGACTTTTGGAGGGGGCAAAAACTGGAGTAGGCCACAAATGGCACAATGAAAAAGTGTGGATTAAAGCACCAGAAACAGCAGCCTGAATGAGGTCATAGAGTGGCAAAAATGACAGGTGTGGGGGTGGGTGGCAATACCATCCCGGGGAAATGGTTGGGTGGCGATGGAGAAATTGTCAGCAGTGTGTGGCTCGGGGGGGTGGGGGCAAAAAATAGGGGCCCGGGGGCAGGTTTTGAACCAGTCATTTCTCACAGTTTGGGTGAGGCGTCATGGCTGTGTTCTGCCCCTAAGGTTGGGTGTGGGAAAATCCGGGGCGATCCACCCCTGATTCATTTAACAAAGGGTCTTTCCCAAATTTTTCCCGGGGCCCAAGCGGGTTCCCCTTGGGGGGAAAAGATGGCCCCCCCCACTAAACACCGTTGAGAAACCCTACTGGCCGGGCAGGACAGCTTCTCCACTGAAACTGGGCAAGTTGCGGCCACACCCATTTGGCTCCCCGTAGTCCAGGGATTTTTCTAAGGGGGTGGCAGAGTGCTGTCCAGTAGCCCCGCCTGTTGGGTTTAGGGACTGCTCCCGGGCCTGCTGCTGCTGCTGCCGGCGACTGCCCCTTTGGAAGTTGCTCAACATGATCCGATTAGGGTTTCTGCTGATGGGTGGGACTGCTCCTACACCCCCCCCTTCCCCCCCAGCGCGGCAGTAGCTGAGGCTTTGAAAACCCCCCGGTCAGGGCCTGTCAGAGGAGGGACAACCGCACTAGGCAGGGCCCAACTACTATGGAGGATTTCCCTATATATTTGGTTTGTCCCCCCTTTAAAAATGGGAAAAAAATTTTCCCCTTTTGGGGCCGGTGCGAGGGTCCAATAGGGTGGAGAGCCAGAAATCATCCTTTGCCGGTGCTGCTATTGGCTGTCAAGCCAGGGAAATCACTGCTGGGGCCCTTGCACAAGTGACTCCCGGGGGGTCCCTGCTCCATCTCCCTTATACGCCCCGGGCTTGCGGGGGATTGCCTCTTTTTCCCCATCTACATCTACCTCCTCCGCTTCTCCTGCTCCTCTCTTTGTCACCTTAGCAATC